>CAJHNH020001944.1:0-134823 GCA_905116865.2 Candidula unifasciata | reverse complement strand
AATATCAATAAAGAGACATTGATTGGCCAGCTGAGACATCTCTGAATCATCTAAAGTCATGTGAGGCTGGATGTTTGCTATTGCAGAAGCACATCAAGAGGTTATCTCAGTAGATGGTCTTAGGTGCATTATTAATATCCTACTCCAAATAGGAAATCCACAGGTCACGGGACAGTCTAATATTTCAGGGGGTGGTAGATAGGCTGCACACAGTCTTGGGACCTCTCTCGTGGGACATAGGTGGGTTGGGGTAAGGGCTAGTTTCTAGATGTTTTGGGGTCGTTAAAAGCATCAGAAATCCTGGAAACCCAGTTTTACCAGCCTCTAAAATGTTGGACTGTCCTGTGACGTCATCTGGGGGTAAGATATTAATAAAGAACCAGATCTGATCCCAGCAGCCAGGGCTAGAACACCCGACCTACACATTTATTATGGCCAGTCTCAGACCAACAACATTGTGACCATGCTAGGTGCCTGACTGTCTTCTCTAGGTTAACAAGGGGAGCAAGGGAACTAGTCATCTTATCTGTGACTTAGAAGTATAAAATCCTTCCCCCTGTCAGTTTCTGTATGTACTCGGATATAGCCTTTACCTTGGATAGATACACAGGTTAAAATAGAAACCCTCAGGCATGTTAGATCTCCTAGTCTACAGATGAGGTAGACACATAAGGTGTAGACAGATAAGGTAGAAAAGAGGGAGCTGCGTGGTCTTGAGGCATAGTGTTCACCTTGAGTGATAGAAGTTCTGGGCTCAATCCCCAGTAAGGGCTAGGATTTTTTTCACGTGGACTTGGACTTCTAGTAATTCCCACTTGTCTCTGGGTAGTGAGATCGGACACCCGTGTGCATTGTTGTGCACATTAAAAAAAATCCCTTGGCAGATGGAAATCAAAAAGAGTAGCCTAACCGTGCTGCCAGGGCAAACATTTTATGGAGTTAAAAATCTACACAAAGTATCTCAATATTCTTGCCGGTGCAACAGAGCACTGTGATGAGCTTCTTCGGACTCAGACTTGAGTTAGAAGAGGAACCGAGCACTTATGGGTTACTGTCTGTGTACCATGATGTTGATCCGTTGTTCAAAACCTCACAGGTCGAAAAGAAACCCTTTGACATGTTAAATCTGTTCTACAGATAAGGTAGACACATTAGGTAGAATTAAAAACCCTTAGACATGTTAGATGGCCTGTTCTACAGATGAGGTAGACACATAGAACAGAAACCCTCAGACATGTTAAACCTGTTCAGATCTCCTATCTGTCTGACAGAGGATGTAGACATACAAGGTAGAATAGAAACCCTGAGACATGTTAGTCCAGTTCAGATCTCCTGTGTGTCTGACAGATGATGCAGACGACTCATGGAGCAGAGTGGAGGCAAGCCCATGTGGAGTCTTCCCCCTTCTACACCAACAAAGAGGTGGACCACCTCATCAAAGATGTGGAGGTAAGTCAGTCTTGTGTGGGTGTGGTGTGGCTGTGTGTTGTCTAGGATGTGGAGGTGAGTCAGTCTTGTGTGGGTGTGGTGTGGCTGTGTTGTCTAGGATGTGGAGGTGAGTCAGTCTTGTGTGGGTGTAGTGTGGCTGTGTGTTGTCAAGGATGTGGATATGAGTCAGTCTTGTGTGGGTGTGGCTGTGTGTTGTCAAGGATGTGGAGGTGAGTCAGTCTTGTGTGTGTGTGGCTGTGTGTTGTCTAGGGTGTGGAGGTGAGTCAGTCTTGTGTGGGTGTGGCTGTGTGTTGTCTAGGATGTCGAGGTGAGTCAGTCTTGTGTGGGTGTGGCTGTGTGTTGTCTAGGGTGTGGAGGTGAGTCAGTCTTGTGTGGGTGTGGCTGCGTGTTGTCTAGGATGTGGAGGTGAGTCAGTCTTGTGTGGGTGTGGCTGTGTGTTGTCTAGGATGTGGAGGTGAGTCAGTCTTGTGTGGGTGTGGCTGTGTGTTGTCTAGGATGTGGAGGTGAGTCAGTCTTGTGTGGGTGTGGCTGTGTGTTGTCTAGGGTGTGGAGGTGAGTCAGTCTTGTGTGGGTGTGGCTGTGTGTTGTCTAGGATGTCGAGGTGAGTCAGTCTTGTGTGGGTGTGGCTGTGTGTTGTCTAGGATGTGGAGGTGAGTCAGTCTTGTGTGGGTGTGGAGTGTGTTCTACACCACACAGCTGTGTGTACCTGACAACTTCCAACACATTCTGTGTGTTATCATTTTATCATCATCATGTGTATTTTGCAAAACACTGGACATTTTAAACATTTCTAGACATTTCTTGTCTGACCATTGGTTGTAGTAGACATATACACATTTATTGTTTGTAATCCTCAATCTCTTTCTTGTCTACACAGCTTTTTCCAGAATTGTCATGTTATCTAGGGAAATGTGTGCATAGTATAGTATAAATAGACCTTACTTTGAATTGTTTATATTATCTATAGGCCTCTTGTGAAATGTTCAATATTATCTATAGAACTTTCTGCAAAATATTTGCATTAACTTTAGAACTGTATGTGGGAAGTTTATGTCAATCACATAGTTCCAGTTTGAGTGTTTACTTTGTTATATGGAGTGTTTATATTGTCTAAAGAACTCTATCGGAGAAGTTTTCATGAATCATATAAGCTCCAGGTGGATTGTTTACTTTATTATATGGAGTGTTTATATTGTCTTTAGAATTGTGTGGGAAGTATTTTTATTTTGCGTAGAACTAAATTTTTTCATGTAGACCTCTTTCACCCCCCCCCCCCCCCCCCCTTTCCCCCAGCAAGCAAGTAATACAATTTGACTAATTAGGGGTTTCCTTGAAAGTGGGAGTACATCTTTATGACGCAAGAAACTAGCAGTCTATCTACAAATAAGCCAGATCTGTAAAAATGGATGTCCTCATAAAACTCCAGTTTTTGAACAAGTCCAGAAGTGGATGAACAATCAGAATTTTGCACCAGAGTTTACAGCCAGTGAATGCTGAAGACAAAGAAGAAGAATGTTGGTGAAATGTCTATAATCCCACATGTTGATTGTTGAACAGTATTTGATGTCAACTTCTAAATATCCCCAGCAAAGTGTGACAAGTGAGCTAGAGGGAGGCGATCGCTCCAAGGCCATGAAAAGATTGAGAGTTCCACCCCTTGGCGATGAGGTTGGTATTTTTGCATCTTTGGTTGAATATCTGACAGATACACCTAGGCACAAACTTTGACAACCATCACACAGGCTGATTTGTAAACCCTTTTGTTGCAACCTTCCCGGCTGTAACTCTCTGCCCTGTGCTAAGTAGTGTGAAAAAAGGTCTCTTCTGTGCGCAAAACCTTTCTAACCTCCAAACCCAAAAAGATGCCTCGGCGGTGAGAGCTATATTTTGTAAACCTAAAAATATTCACATTAGGGAGGTGTATCGTTGGCCTGAGTGTTGACAAGTCAAACGCACGATGGCGACTCCAAGAAACCTTGTCTTTACAGAAAGTAACTACTAGAAAGTATATTTAATTGCCCGGCTTCGCCAGGGATAGTGAAAGAAAATGTATATCCCTTTCATCGCTGTCTCGACCGCTGCCAGATATTTAGTAGAAACTCCATGGAGGAGTTTAACAAACTCCACAAACTTCACAACTAACTTCTTCTTCTTTCTTTTGTCGCCTCACTGATACCAGGTTGTAGCCCAGTGTCATGGTTTTCTGATTTTATCTTGCACTTCTCAGTTGGCTTGAGTGATGGATTTGGTCAACTTTTTAATGCTCTTTTCCTCTACACCATTTATCCTTCTCTTTCTTGGTCTTCCTCTCACCTTTGTCTCAGATGTTCTGCTGTAAAAAGTCCCATATGCAGTATGGTCTGGCTGCATTCTTACTAAATGGCTGAACCATTTTATTCTTTGTCTGTCAGTATAATCCAGACATGGTCTTATTCTGACTTTCTCCATTATGCTGGTATTCATAACAGCTAACTAACATTACAAAAACAGACAAAAGCCAGGTCCTGATGAGAGAAATGATACAAAGACAGTCCAGAATTGTGTGACATGTTATGAGGCAACAGCTGATACATTTCATGGAAGAAGAGCAAATAGAAGGCAGAAACATATACCTGATTGTCTTAGTCTAGTGGCACAATCAGGACAAGAACATACCTGAAGCAAGATCATGGAAAGATATAAAACTAAACGAGCTTCACAGTATAACAAACACAAACAAAACGTGAATGTTGTGGCTATAGAGCCTTCATCAGCACATACATAAATCAAACAAAACTACAGGTATACACAAAAATCACTTAACTGATGTATCCAGATGCAGCCACATTGATGTCTAGCCAGTAAAATGAGGAGCAGTGTTGGGCTTCGAGAATATATAGCCATGGAATGCCAAGGGCTGTAACTCAAGAATTTTAGATGAAACTGTGTGGGCAATTCAATCCCCTGGGTGTTAAAGTGCCCATATTAAAAATAAAGCAATTTTCAAGAGACTTGGGCTCTTGTCACTCAAATGGCTTGAGGATTAAGTGAGATTAGTGAATGTGGGTCAAGACAGTCTGTCATCTCTTGAGTTGACCTACTCTGCATGTGATGTTGAATGGTTTTGGTCATAGAGTGTTGTCGAGTGTGCCAGTCAGATGTCTCTGAGAGCCAAGTCTCCCTTCTGGTAGTTGACAGCTGTCTGTTGTCTGTTTCAGCAACATCCATGGACAAACTTTAAGATGGGTCTCTTCATAGGCATGTTTGTGGTTCTGGTCATCGTCATCATTATCTCAGGTAGGTCACTTACTGACTGTCAGTATCATCTCAGGTAGGTCACTTACTGACTGTCAATATCATCTCAGGTAGGTCACTTACTGACTGTCAATATCATCTCAGGTAGGTCACTTACTGACTGTCAATATCATCTCAGGTAGGTCACTTACTGACTGTCAATATCATCTCAGGTAGGTCACCCTTTTGACTGTCATTATCATCTCAGGTAGGTCACTTACTGACTGTCAAAATCATCTCAGGTAGGTCACTTACTGACTGTCAATATCATCTCAGGTAGGTCACTTACTGACTGTCAATATCATCTCAGGTAGGTCACTTACTGACTGTCAGTATCATCTCAGGTAGGTCACTTACTGACTGTCAGTATCATCTCAGGTAGGTCACTTACTGACTGTCAGTATCATCTCAGGTAGGTCACTTACTGACTGTCAGGTAGGTCACTAACTGTCAATATCATCTCAGGTAGGTCACTTACTGACTGTCAATATCATCTCAGGTAGGTCACTTACTGACTGTCAATATCATCTCAGGTAGGTCACTTACTGACTGTCAATATCATCTCAGGTAGGTCACCCTTTGACTGTCAATATCATCATTATATTAGTTAGGTTGTCGTTTACTGACTGTCGATATCACCAACATCTCAGGTTAAAAAATCAGCTGCCTTCACTGGCTATTGACACATCGAGCATACAATGATAGATCTATATGTGTGTAGACCAACAGGCACTGGATGGTTGGTACTGTAAGCTTATACTGGCCACCTTTGTTTCCCATGAATGTTGCTCTATATCAGCATTATACTGGCTGCCTTTACTTCCCAGGAATGTTGCTGTGTGTCAGCATCAAACCGGCCATCTTTGCTTCCCAGGAATGTTGCTGTATGTCAGCATCGTAACAGCCACCTTTGCTTTCCAGGAGTGTTGTTGTGTATCAGCATTATACGAGCTGCATTATACGAGGAATGTTGCTGTATGTCAGCATCATACTTGCCGCCTTTACTTCCTAGGAACATTGCTGTGTGTCTCCCAGATTGTGGGACAACAGTGACAGTGTTTTGCTGTAGTTTCTATGTTGCCAATGTTGAATGCTGAATTATGAATCGACATCACAGCACTCCGGACATCCCCACAAGGGCTTTGTCCCCATCTTCAGCAGCAAGCAAAGAGTTAAAATTCCGATGATACCAGTAACTGTCTGATTATATATCTATCTCGCCTTTCCCCTGAGTGTCGAGCGTCAACCAGATCCCATTGTAATTCCACGTGGCGCCATTCTCCTCAGTCTGTAGTGATCTATCTGTGCCTCGGCACTGTTCACTATTGCCACATGTTTGTTGAATGCATGTCATAATGAATGTCCAATAAACCTATATATGTAATCACTGTAAGCAGAGAACACTGTTAACACCATGAATGTTTCAGTTTGTGTTAGTCGAGCAGAAGTGTGCAAACTGGCCCAAACAAAAATGTGTCCGGTTGACCTCTCTGACCTGTCTGACCTCACACTGGGGTCAGAAAACTGAAACAGCATGTGAGATGAGCTCAAGGTGACCACAACATTGCAGGATTTCTGGTACTTAGGCTGGATCAGTCTTTGAGCCATGCTTGTTTGCTAAAGTGCAGTCCAGCCACTACTGGGATGGAACTAATGCCACCATGTTGGTATGTGGCGGCACTAACTTGAAGTCCACATGCTGTCTGAAGATGATTAATATTATTCTAAACATCTTGATTGTTTCTATTTATTTTTTTGTTGAACACAGCCACCTTTATTGGCTACTCTCACATTTCTAATTCCACAGCAAACTTCATCGACCACTCCTCAGACTGGGAGCCGGCGTTACAGATGTACCGGGGCATGTTTCTGGTCATCTTTGACCTCTTCCTTCTTGGGGTCAACACATATGGCTGGAGGTCATCTGGGGTCAACCATGTTTTGATCTTTGAGATTGATCCCAGGAACCATTTGTCACATGCTCAGCTGTTGGAGGTAACGTTTGCAGTCTTGTCTAGATCTAGTCAGTTTTGTTTCACACGTTTGGAGTTTTAGTTAGTTTTCCTAGTACAGCAGGCAAGGTCGCTTATGTGGCATATGATATCACACGTATGGTTTGAGAATGGAGGTGGAGGCAGTCACTGAAGCTTTCTACTGGCTTGATTACCAGCTTTACACATGTCGTAATTGTAACTGACTTACAGAGTATGTTGAGAAAGGTGGAGACAGGCATGCTCCGTGTAAAGTGGCAATTATTGCTTTAGAGGTCCCAGGAAGTTAGCGGCATTTGGATATTTTCTGCAGGTCATGCTGGTGTGTTGGAAAACGAGCAGGCAGACTGGCTGGCTCTGCACCACTTGGTGGTGAATTGACTTCTAGCAAGTAGATGTTGTGAGGGCCCTTTGAGAGCATGTAACAGTGAGAAGGCACAAATAGATCATTACAGTCTGACAAGAATGGCGCTGCGGCTGAGTTATCAGGGTATCTAGCCAACGCTCAACACTCAAGGGAAAGGGGAGATGAATATACAGTCAGTTACTGGTACTTGCTGCTGAAGACATGGGGTTGGAGCACTTAATGGTGGTGTCCTGAGTGCTGTGATGTCGATTCTTAATTCAACATTCAACAGTTTATCTTTAGTGCCATTTACTGAAGCCACTGAACTACTATTTGCTGACGACCAGTGCTTGTTCTGCCCTGAAGAACATAGACTGCAAGACCACATTAACAGGTTAAACTCAGCATGTAGTAAATACAATATGAAGATCAATGTAAACAAAATCGAAACAATGCACGTTAGTACAACCCCTGCCCCACTACACATACAGCTGAATGGTTCTGCCCTGAATCAAGTTAGGGAGTTTAAATATCTAGGAAGTATGATCACAGAAGATGGTAGAATTTACAGAGAAATAGAAACCAGATGTCAGAAAGCAAGTGCACTTATATACCAATTGTCACCATTATTAAGACATCCAAGCATAACTATGAGTGCCAAGAGACGATTATTAATAGCATATTAATTCCAACATTAAGCTACCAGTGCCAAACATGGACACTATCTAAAGCCCAGATATGCAAAATTACCACCTGCGAGATTAGGTGCCTGAGAAAAGCAGCCAACCTAACCATGTGAGATCGAGTGAATAATGAAACTATCAGGCAAATTGTGGGAACGACACCTTGTACTAGATTCATCGAGAAACAGCAGATCAAGTGGTTTGGCCATCTCGTTAGAATGCAGCAAGATCAAATACCATCACAAGCACTACATCTCGGAAGATCAACTACAAGAACAAGAGGATGGCCGCGGAAAACATGGATCGACAACATTAAAAACACTCTACGCCTTCACGGCATGACAATAGCCAGTGGCAGCCAACGTGCCCTGGATCGCAAATTATTCCTCCCCACGACGCTTAACGGCAGAAGTGGTTTATGATGATGACTGAAGCCACTGAACTCAGATAACATAATCAGCAGTGTTCAGCTCATGGGCTTCATTTCTAGCTTTCACACTAGGGACAAACATAACCAGAGAAACACATTTGGGAGTCATGTCAGGAAGATCAGTGGTCAGAATGTTCATGGAATAGGAACCTCATGGACATATAATCAGAAGCCTCCTATGCTTGCTCCGTGGCAGAGTTTGTTCCCCATGGGAATGATTACAGCTAGAATATCCAACAGGTTCAAGTGGGATTACTTCTTCTTTGCTTTCGGTTTCATATTCTCAGATCAGACCATCAGGTAGGTTGCCTCTATAAACTCGCATGTCAGTAGCAGGTCCTTCATGGTTCCCTATAGCTTGCTCTGCACACTTTGCTCTTGAGGCCAGGTGTCTTTCTGAAGTTGTAGGTATAATGGGCAGGCCTGCAGAATGTACTCAGGTGTTTATCGTCCTGTCTGACAGGCACACTGTGAGGACTGTACAGTCTTTATTTTATGCATGTTGTAGTTGAGCCTGCAGTGTGCTGTTCGTAGACGGAAAATTGTTGTATGTTGCTTACTGTTGAGTCTGCTGATGGAGTCTTGTGGATGTTTACTGTTAGTTTGTTCTCTTCACAATTCCTTGTATTTTCCTTTAATAAGTGTTGTGATTTCTGGTAATGTCAGTGAATGGGTGTGTGAATAGATCCTTTTTTTTGCAAGTCTGCTAACTTATTTCCTGATATGCCGCAGTGAGCTGGGATCCACTGGAGAAGGATTTTATTATTTTCTAAAAGTCTGTTTAGCTGGCATGTCACTTCTCTCTCCTTGTTGTCTCATGGATCCCTCTGAGTCGCCTAGAGGACTGAAATGCAATCATAAAAGAAAACAATTTTGCTACGTTTAATATTTCTTTTCTTAAGCACTTTGGCTGAATCAGTAATTGTTTGCTGCTCTGCTCTGAAGTTTGTTGAGAGTCTTCCGGAGGCTCATGATGTTTCTACTGTGGTCCCATCTTTCAGCATGATGACCGATCCAGCTCCTCTGGTTTTCTTTTTCTGCTCCCTCCAATGATCCATCTGTGTATATGTGTGTCCATTCTGGTTTTGGGTAAGAGTTGTAGACATGTTCAAGTGTCTTTGCATGCAGTATTAGGTCACATTCCTTAGCCTTTCTGTCTATGCCTGGAATTGTTGTTGTGACTGTATATTTAGGCTATAGGTCTATGCTGTATGTCTGGATCATTTCCCACGTTAAAGAATCTTAAGAAAAGGATGTCTATGTTTTTTGCATAGTATAATTTTGATAGATGGTGAAAGCTTTGTTTTTTCAGTTGGTTTTTAGTTAGGTTATTTGCTATTTTGTTGTGCATGGGGTTGTGTTTCATGCGTTTACATTTTTCTGTTAGGGTAAGCATCTTTTCTTCCCTTTGATGGCTCAAGCTCTAGAGACCAGAAGTTGCCTCCAGCTCATTGATTGGTGTGCTTCTCATACCTCCAGTGATAATTCTGAGACCAGTGTTCTGTATGTTGTCCAGCTTGTATAGGTTTGATTAGGTTGCAGTGGAGTTTGCTTCCGTGCCATACTCCAGGTTTGGTCGTACGTATCCTGTGAATACTTGTCGTACAGTGTTGGCATCTGTACCCCAGCTTGTTCCAGTAAGTTTCTTTATAAGTCTAAACCTCAGGGTAGCTTTTCTTTTGTGTGTCTTCAATGTGAGGGCCTCAGGTTAGTCTTTTGTCCAATGTTACTCCCAAATATGTGGGGTTGTCCTCTTTTGGGAGGATGTTGCCTTCTAGGTACAGATCAACTTGTTCTGGCTTTGTGGAAAGAGAGAAGAGAGTTGAGACAGTTTTGGTTTGGTTTATTGTGACTCCCCATGGGTCTGTCTATTCCTTAACTGTCTTAAGTGGGATTACTGTACAAATATTCCCTGTGTGGATAATGGGGCTACTTGTTAGGGGGACCGAGAATAGACGTACTGCTTCTTCACAAGATTGTCACAAGGCAACTAATTGTGGGTGTTGCTAAAATCAGATGTGGTAGGCCAAAAGCTGCACAAATTACAGCCAGGGACTTGAGGCTAAAATGGAGGATAAGAATGTTAAGCTTTGAGGTTATTTTTGCTTCTGAAGGTGCTTTGCTAATGAAGTTCCCACATTTGGGCGGTAGTCTGTGGTTTCGCTGGCTGAGCTGCTGAATGCAGTCCTGTGGGCTGTGTTTTTCATATGGAATGCCTTTCATTTGTGCAGTGGTTATGTCGTGATATTAGATATGGCTGGTGGCCGGTTTAACTGTGAGCTGGTGAAATACTTCATGTAATAATTCTACGTGTGTATAGTAGCCGACTTATCATGCACGACTACTTCCATCAACGACAAACTGCATTTCTGGTGGCAACTGTTGGCTTTGGTGCCTCTAGCAACTGTCTTTTGCATTTACTGCATGCACATATTTCTGGATTGTTCTGGGACTGATAGTTTGTTCACCAGTTTTTCAAATGTCACAGTGAGGAACATTTCATTTGATTTTGGGTAAGAGTTGTAGACATGTCTTTGCATGCATATTAGGTCACATTCTTCAACCTTTCTGTCTATGCCTGGAATTGTTGTTGTGCCTGTATAGTTAGACTGTAGGTCTAAGCTGTATGCCTGGATCATTTCCCACATTAAAGGATCTTTCGAAAGGATGTCACTGTTTTTTTTGGCTCAGTACAGTTTTGATAGATGGTGAAAGCTATGTCTTTTCAGTTTGTTTTTAGTTAAGTTGTTTGCTATTCTGTGCATGGGGTTGTTGTTCATGCATTTACATTTTTCTGTTAGGGTAAGCATCTTTTCTTCCCTTCGAGGGCTCAAGCTCTGGAGGCCAGAAGTTGCCTCCAGCTCATTGACTGGTGTGCTTCTCATACCTCCAGTGATGATTCTGAGACCAGTGTTCTGTATTT
Source organism: Candidula unifasciata (assembly GCA_905116865.2). Taxonomy (NCBI): domain Eukaryota; kingdom Metazoa; phylum Mollusca; class Gastropoda; order Stylommatophora; family Geomitridae; genus Candidula; species Candidula unifasciata. The sequence goes on along the minus strand of CAJHNH020001944.1, from coordinate 123,728 downwards.
TGTCCAGTTTGTGTAGGTTTGATTTTCACTGGCACAAGAACAGAGCGGGTGTGAGAAACCTGATTGCAGTGAAGTTGAAACCTCGACTAAGACTGTAGAACACCCTGCAGTGTGCCAACTGCCACTTTTAGGGGGGAGGCAGAAGAAGAACCAACTGGGGGGTGGGGGGGGGGGGGGGTGGATGACACTGTTATTTCTCTAGGCAGTCCTTGCTTTGGAGCGCATAAAGTAAACCAGATAAAAATTCAAATGGGCATGAAAAAAAAAAGGAAATGGATACATGATTACATGCAAATTTTGTAGAAGAAATCATTGCTTGCTCTGAAATTGTTGTATGAAGGAGAAAAGGGAGAACTTGACATTATTATTTCAGCATTCACAGAAATGTCTCCACATGCCAGACTGTTACAGAATCATCCTGCTTTCAGAGTACATTGTGTGGTTATGTGATGGTTGTATGCATGAAAGCAGAGATGTATACATACACACATACACATTTCATGGCAGAAGCAATGGTGGTCTGACCTTGTGTGTCATGGACTGTGTTGGTTTGTCTTCTGGATCTACTTAGCCTGGAGAGAATGAGGCACCTGGGTGTAAACAGAGGGTCTGGCAAGTCACTACACTCATAGGAGAGGCAAGATGAACATATAACCAGTTTGTGACCGGTACCATCAGTATTGAAACTCTGCACTGGCTGCTAAAGATGAGGACGTAGCATGCATAGGAATGCCTTGAGTGCTTTGATATCAGTTCTTGACTTAACTCAACTCAAAAGGATCTACTTAAATATCATGACTGGGTATCTATGCCAGTTTATCCTTGGTTTGCTGAGAGTCTGGATCGTTGGATACACCAGTAATTCTCTCTCACAGTCACTTCTTTTTATATGATCTGTGAGTCTTTCTGTTGCTTTGCTTAAAAAAATTTTTATGTTCAACAAGCATCCCTGAAATTATGACTAGGTTATGTGCGCCATATAAAATGGCTCAGCACAGCACTCCACCAAGAGCCCTGAAAAGGACACATGTAGTGTTGATGTGCTCAAAGGACGCAGACCCAAATACTGTCCTGACCGGCGACGAAGTCCTCTTCCGGCAATCCAGTGGGTGACTCGGTTGCCAATGAACTCTGAGTCAGCACCACCTTCACCTTGATAGAGAGAGAGAGAGAGAGAGAGAGATATACCTTTATTCACACAGAAACACAGGCACAGAAAGAAAGAGAGAGAGAGAGAATATATACCTTTATTCACAGAAACAGGCACAGAAGGAAAGAGAGATAGAGAGAGATGTATACCTTTATTCACAGAAACACAGGCACAGAAAGAAAGAGAGAGAGAGATATATACCTTTATTCACAGAAACACAGGCACAGAAAGAAAGAGAGAGAGAGATATATACCTTTATTCACACAGAAACACAGGCACAGAAAGAAAGAGAGAGAGAGATATATATATACCTTTATTCACAGAAACACAGGCACAGAAAGAAAGAGAGATAGATAGAGAGATATATACCTTTATTCACACAGAAACACAGGCACAGAAAGAAAGAGAGAGAGAGATGTATACCTTTATTCACAGAAACAGGCCCAGAAAGAAAGAGAGATAGAGAGAGAGAGATGTATACCTTTATTCACAGAAACACAGGCACAGAAAGAAAGAGAGAGATATATACCTTTATTCACAGAAACACAGGCACAGAAAGAAAGAGAGAGAGAGATATATACCTTTATTCACAGAAACACAGGCACAGAAAGAAAGAGAGATAGATAGAGAGATATATACCTTTATTCACAGAAACACAGGCACAGAAAGAAAGAGAGAGAGAGATATATACCTTTATTCACAGAAACACAGGCACAGAAAGAAAGAGAGATAGAGAGAGAGATATATACCTTTATTCACAGAAACACAGGCACAGAAAGAAAGAGAGAGAGATAGATCGATAGATAAAGAGAGAGAGTAAAGTGATCAGCTCTTGGTTGAAGTATGAGTCAGCAGAAGCTCAGATGGTGAGAGATGACAGGCTGTTGTTGTTTCTCTGTGGCAGCTGGCATCCTTCCTGGCCGTGATGTGGGCGCTGAGTGTCATCTCCTACCTGTACTGTGAGTTTATCGGCATCCCCCCGATGGCCATGCCTCTGTCGTTTGCCACATTCCTCATTGTGGCCCTCATCAACCCCTTCAAGTTTTTCTATTACAGGGCCCGCATGTGGCTGCTGAGGATATTGGTGGGTGGCTGTGTTTTCTGTTCGTTGTTGTTGCTTGTTTGTTTATTGTTTCCCTTTGTTGTTGTAGCTGTTTGTTTGTTTATTGTTTCCCTCTGTGTTCTGTTTTTTTTTGTAGTTGCTTGTTTGTTTATTGTTTCTCTTTGTTGTTGTAGTTGCTTGTTTGTTTATTGTTTCACTCTGTTTTCTGTTTGTTGTAGTTGCTAATTTGCTTTATTGTTTTCCTCTGTTTTCTGTTTGTTGTAGTTGCTTGGTTGTTTATTGTTTCCCTCTGTATTCCGCTTGTTGTAGTTGCTAATTTATTTATTGTTTCCCTCTGTTTTCTATTTGTCAGATTACTTGTTTGATTAATGTTTTTCCCTAATGGGGGGTGGGGGAGGGGGGGGGGGGTTACGGTTCACTACCTCCTGACAAACTTATACTACACAGCAAGGAATCAGGGATTTGCCAGAATTGGATATGTTGGGCCAAAAAGGGCAGATATCTCTAGCCTAGCTGTAAACCACAACCCAGCACACCAACTTTCATTGTGAATGCAGACAAAGAAAAGTGTATTCTTGTTTTTTGGTCTTTGTGCTGCAGGGTTCATCTGAGCTGAATTCATATGCTACAGGATTTATGTTCTGCGAGGTTCTTGTGCTGCTGGGTTTGTGTGCTGTAGGATTAATGTGCTGTAGAGCTCTTGTGCTGCAGGGTTCATGTGCTGCTGGGTTTGTGTGCTGTAGGATTCTTGTGCTGCAGTGTTCTTGTGCTGCAGGGTTCATGTGCTGCTGGATTTGTGTGCTGCAGGGTTCATGTGCTGCTGGGTTTGTGTGCTACTGGGTTTGTGTGCTATAGGATTCATGTGCTGCAGAGTTCTTGTGCTGCAGGGTTCATGTGCTGCTGGGTTTGTGTGCTATAGGATTCATGTGCTGCAGAGTTCATGTGCTGCTGGGTTTGTGTGCTATAGGATTCATGTGCTGCAGAGCTCTTGTGCTGCAGAGCTCTTGTGCTGCAGAGCTCTTGTGCTGCAGGGTTCATGTGCTACTGGGTTTGTGTGCTATAGGATTTGTGTGCTGCAGAGCTCTTGTGCTGCAGGGTTCATGTGCTGCTGGGTTTGTGTGCTATAGGATTCATGTGCTGCAGGGTTCATGTGCTGCTGGGTTTGTGTGCTATAGGATTCATGTGCTGCAGGGTTCATGTGCTGCTGGGTTTGTGTGCTATAGGATTCATGTGCTGCAGAGTTCTTGTGCTGCAGGGTTCATGTGCTGCAGGGTTCATGTGCTGCTGGGTTTGTGTGCTATAGGATTCATGTGCTGCAGGGTTCTTTTTTGCTGCAGGGTTTGTGTGCTATAGGATTCATGTGCTGCAGAGTTCTTGTGCTGCAGCGTTTTTGTGCTATAGAATTTTTGTGCTGCTGGGTTTGTGTGCTATAGGATTCATGTGCTGCAGGGTTCATGTGCTGCTGGGTTTGTGTGCTATAGGATTCATGTGCTGCAGAGTTCTTGTGCTGCAGGGTTCATGTGCTGCTGGGTTTGTGTGCTATAGGATTCATGTGCTGCAGGGTTCTTTTTTGCTGCAGGGTTTGTGTGCTATAGGATTCATGTGCTGCAGGGTTCTTGTGCTGCAGCGTTTTTGTGCTATAGAATTTATGTGCTGCAGGGTTCATGTGTTGCTGGATTTGTGTGCTGTAGGATTCATGTGCTGCAGAGCTCTTGTGCTGCAGGGTTCATGTGCTGCTGGGTTTGTGTGCTATAGGATTCATGTGCTGCAGGGTTCATGTGCTGCTGGGTTTGTGTGCTATAGGATTCATGTGCTGCAGGGTTCATGTGCTGCTGGGTTTGTGTGCTATAGGATTCATGTGCTGCTGGGTTTGTGTGCTATAGGATTCATGTGCTGCAGAGTTCTTGTGCTGCAGGGTTCATGTGCTGCAGGGTTCATGTGCTGCTGGGTTTGTGTGCTATAGGATTCATGTGCTGCAGGGTTCTTTTTTGCTGCAGGGTTTGTGTGCTATAGGATTCATGTGCTGCAGAGTTCTTGTGCTGCAGCGTTTTTGTGCGATAGAATTTTTGTGCTGCTGGGTTTGTGTGCTATAGGATTCATGTGCTGCAGGGTTCATGTGCTGCTGGGTTTGTGTGCTATAGGATTCATGTGCTGCAGAGTTCTTGTGCTGCAGGGTTCATGTGCTGCTGGGTTTGTGTGCTATAGGATTCATGTGCTGCAGGGTTCTTTTTTGCTGCAGGGTTTGTGTGCTATAGGATTCATGTGCTGCAGAGTTCTTGTGCTGCAGGGTTCTTGTGCTGCAGCGTTTTTGTGCTATAGAATTTATGTGCTGCTGGGTTAGTGTGCTGCAGGGTTCATGTGTTGCTGGATTTGTGTGCTGTAGGATTCATGTGCTGCAGAGCTCTTGTGCTGCAGGGTTCATGTGCTGCTGGGTTTGTGTGCTGTAGGATTCATGTGCTGCAGGGTTCATGTGTTGCTGGGTTTGTGTGCTATAGGATTAATGTGCTGCTGGGTTTGTGTGCTATAGGATTCATGTGCTGCAGAGCTCTTGTGCTGCAGGGTTTGTGTGCTTTAGGATTCATGTGCTGCAGGGTTCATGTGCTGCTTGGTTTGTGTGCTGTAGGATTCATGTGCTGCAGAGCTCTTGTGCTGCAGGGTTCATGTGCTGCTGGGTTTGTGTGCTCTAGGATTCATGTGCTGCAGAGTTCTTGTGCTGCAGGGTTCATGTGCTGCTGGGTTTGTGTGCTGCTGGGTTTGTGTGTTGTAGGATTCATGTGCTGCAGAGTTCTTGTGCTGCAGGGTTTATGTGCTGCTGGGTTTGTGTGCTATAGGATTCATGTGGTGCTGGGTTTGTGTGCTTTAGGATTCATGTGCTGCAGGGTTCATGTGCTGCTGGGTTTGTGTGCTTTAGGATTCATGTGCTGCTGGGTTTGTGTGCTGTAGGATTAATTTGCTGCAGAGCTCTTGCTGCAGGGTTCATGCGTGGCTCGGTTCATGTGAATGGGAGTATATGTGTATGTGTTTTCTATCTAGGGGATACTGTCAGAAGGAATTTGTGTGTCTGTCTAGAATATGCAGGGAGAATGGCAGTGCGCTTGTGTGTCTGTCTAGAATATGTAGGAAGAATGGCAGTGTGCTTGTGTGTCTGTCTGATATATACTATATTAATCAAATGCCAGCCACATATTGTGCTAATGTTGAACTGTTTCTTGACAGTTCCGGATCTTCACGGCCCCATTCCATCATGTGGGATTTGCAGATTTCTGGTTGGCTGACCAGTTGAACAGCCTGGTGACTGTGTTGTTGGACTTGGAGTTCCTCATCTGCTTCTATGCCTTCCAGGTGGAGTGGCTGGGCACCAACTGTAAGTCATCTTTGTGTGAGTGGTGCATGAAGCAGTCAGTGATAGATTGTTGAACTTTTGGGTATTCTGTATTTTATCATTTTTTAAATTTTTTAAATTTATTAGTTCCGCTCTTTACATTGTGAAATTTTGCTTCATATTATAGTGTAGAGATAGAGACAGACATGGGAAGTAGAGACATTTATGGAACATACCAGCAGTACAGGTGGTATACAGATCTTAGCTTTAGTGTCGGGAAAACATCAGACTGGAGAGGCAGAAAATACTAGGCAGGTGAGGCAGAAAAAAAAAAGACAAGAGAGGCTGAAAATACCAGACAGGAGAGGCAGACAATACCAGACAGAAGAGATAGAAAATACCAGACAGGAGAGACAGAAAATACCAGACATTAGAGGCAGAAAATACCAGACAGGAGAGAGAAAATACCAGACAGGAGAAATAGAAAATACCAGGCAGGAGAGGCAGAAAATATCAGACAGGAGAGATAGAAAATACCAGACAGGAGAGATAGAAAATACCAGACAGGAGTGGCAGAAAATACCAGACAGGAGAGATAGAAAATACCAGACAGGAGAGATAGAAAATACCAGGCTGGATAGAAAGAAAATACCAGGCTGAAGAAATAGAAAATACCAAGCAGGAGAAGTCTGAAGTCGTGGCAGGCAGGTGATGGATAAAAGTGGTGAGCAGTTGAGAAGTTTTCAGTACTGGTCATCACTTTAACTGTGCCAGGCAGAGGATGCTTCTATAGGCACAATGGCTAGGACAACCTGCCCGGTATGGGCACTTCTCTTACAGAAGTTTGAATTGTCAACAACGGATCAACTTCATGCCACACGGGTATGGCATAAGTGCTCCGTACTTCTAACTCCAGTCAGGCTCTGTAGCACCGGCGAGGATCCTGAAATACTTTGGGTAGATTTTTAACTCCAGATTTTGCCCAGGCAGTGTCGTTAGCCTATTCTTTTCAATTTCCCACTGCCAAGGGATTTTTTTTTACGTCTGCAACAATGCACACGGGCATCCGATCTCACTACCCAGAGACCACGGGGATTTACTAGATTTCAAGTTCACGTGAAAAAATCCCAGCCCTTACCGGGGATTGAACCAGGGATCTCTAGCACACGAGGCAGACACCATGCCTGGAGACCACTCAGCCCCCTTGCTGTTACAGAAAGAAATTGCAACTTGCTGTGAATATTTTGCAAAGAAAGGTCATGTCTATACACCAGTCGAAGTTATCATTACATATAGATAATTTGTGGTGGTCATCATCATCATAAACCGTTAAGTGTCGTGGGGAGGAATAATTTGCGATCCAGTGCACGCTGGCTGCCACTGGCTATTGTCATGACATGAAGGTATAGAGTGTCTTTAATATTGTTGATCCATATTTTCTGCGGCCGTCCTCTTGCTCTTGTAGCTGATCTTTTGAGATGTAGTGCTTGTGATGGTATTTGATCTTGCTGCATTCTAACTAGATGGCCAAACCACTTGATCTGCTGTTTCTCGATGAATCTAGTACAAGGTGTCGTTCCCACAATTAGCCTGATAGTTTCATTATTAGTTTGTGGTTCATGTTGTTATTCTACAACTAGGGGAATATGTGATAATACATGTTTGATGTTTGTTGATACATCATCATCATCATCATCAGGTGCCTTGCCGACTGCCATGGGCGATCATGCCTCTCCACAATCTGCCGTCTCCTGCAGCATGTATCTGTTCGTGCGCCGACACACCTCCATGCCCTGCAACAAGACTGTCAAGAATCTTCTCTCGCTGTCTTCCTCTATCCCTCCCTTCACAGATCTTTCCAGTGGTCACAACATGCTCTATTTTTCCTCTTCTCATAACATGGCCACAAAATGATGACTGTCTCCTTCTGATGTCTGCGATAAATTGTCTTCGGGCTCCCGCCTCTTTCAAAACCTCTTGGTTGCTCTTTTTGGCTGTCCAAGGTATTCTAAGCATTCTTCTGTAAAACCAAATCTCTGAGGTCTCGAAAAATTGTTTGGCCTGCCTACTGATTGTTCAGGACTCACAGCCATATGTTAAAACTGGATGTATGTAGCAAGCAAAAATTCTTTTTCTAACTCTCAATGACAAGGATATATTGCACAAGATGTTCTTACAACATATCGATAATGTGTGGTTGATGTTGTGTTCTACAACTAGGGGGAATATGTAATGATACATGTATGATGTTTGTTGATACAGCATATAGATAATGTGTGGTTGGTGTTGTGTTCTACAACTAGGGGGAATATGTGATGATACATGTATGATGTTTGTTGATACAGCATATAGATAATGTGTGGTTGGTGTTGTGTTCTACCACTAGGGGTAATATGTGATGATACATGTATGATGTTTGTTGATACAGCATATAGATAATGTGTGGTTGATGTTGTGTTCTACAACTAGGGGTAATATGTGATGTTACATGTATGATGTTTGTTGATACATCATATAGATAATGTGTGGTTGGTGTTGTGTTCTACAACTAGGGGTAATATGTGATGATACATGTATGATGTTTGTTGATACAGCATATAGATAATGTGTGGTTGATGTTGTGTTCTACAACTAAAGGCAATATGTGATGATACATGTATGATGTTTGTTGATACAGCATATAGATAATGTGTGGTTGATGTTGTGTTCTACAACTATGGGCAATATGTGATGATACATGTATGATGTTTGTTGATACAGCATATAGATAATGTGTGGTTGATGTTGTGTTCTACAACTAGGGGTAATATGTGATGATACATGTATGATGTTTGTTGATACAGCATATAGATAATGTGTGGTTGGTGTTGTGTTCTATAACTAGGGGTAATATGTGATGATACATGTATGATGTGTGTTGATACAGCATATAGATAATGTGTGGTTAATGTTGTGTTCTACAACTAGGGGGAATATGTGATGTTACATGTATGATGTTTGTTGATACAGCATATAGATAATGTGTGGTTAATGTTGTGTTCTACAGCCGGCAATGTGTGTAACCAGCATAAGTTTGGTGTCCGCGCCATAGTTGCCTGCCTGCCAGCCTGGTTCCGGTTCGCCCAGTGCCTGCGACGTTACAGGGACACCAAGTTAATATTTCCTCACATTGTCAACGCTGGCAAATATTCTACAACCTTTTTTGTTGTGCTCTTCTCCACATTGTACAAGGTGCACGTGGGTGAGTGTTTAAGACATATTCTCTTCTCTGTGTTGTATGAAATATATGTTGGTATCATAAGCCATATTCTCTTCTCTGTGTTGTACAAGATATATGTGAGTATCATAAGCCATATTCTTTTCTCCATGTTAAACAAGATAAGAGTATCATTGACACATTCTATGTTTGTTTTTATAAGATATAAATAGGTATTATAAGCAAAATTCTCTTCTCTGTGTTTAAACAAGATGTGAGTACCATAGACATGTAATATTTTCTGCGTTGTATGAGATGTGTATGAGAATCATAGGAATGTTCTATTCTTTACATTGTATAAGGTGTATGTGGCACACATAGATCTTTGCACGCCTAGATTTTTGCACAAATAGATCTGTAAATTATATTAGGACTGTTGCTTTTAAATTTCTGACATTTGTAAGATAGTGGCCTGGTACAGCATGGCAGTTAGGGAGTTGTGACTAGAAACTTGGGAGAGAGGCAGAGGAAGACCAGTGAGCTCAGATCTACCAACCAGCCAACAAATGTAACCAACCAGCCAACAAATGTAACTAACTAGCCAAGCGAACAAGCAATCAACCATCACTAAATATACAGCCCCTACCCATATCTCTGAGGCAACTTCTGGCCTAAAATGGAGGATTAGGCACGGCAGAATGTTGAGCTTCGAAGTTATTTTTGCTTCCAACAGCGCTTTGCTAATGCAGTTTTCACATATGGATAGCAGTCTATGTTTCCGCTGCCTGAGCTACTGAGTTAAGTGTTTGATGCAGCACTGTGAGCTTTGTTTTTCCTGTGGTATGACTTTCATTTGTGCAGCGTTTTTGTCGTGGTATTTAATATGGCCGGTAGCCGGTTTACTTGTGAGCTGGTAAAATACCTTATGTAATAATTCTAAATGTGTACAACCAACTTACCGTGCCCGACTACTTCCATCAACGACAAACTGCATTTCTGGTGGCGATTGTTGGCTTTGGTGCTTCTAGCAACTGAAATATGCATTTACTGTGCTGGCATTTTTCTGGATCTTGCCAGGACTAATTGTTGTTCACTAATTTTTTTCAAATGCGACAGTGAGGGACATTCCATTTAATTTTCCATTTGATGACTGGCTATTTGCCCATTTACAGATGTTTAAGAAGATTGTGTTGACTGCTGACTGACTGGCTGTTTCCCCATTGTGTTGACTGCCGACTGATTGGCTGTTTCCCCATTGTGTTGACTGCCGACTGACTGGCTGTTTCCCCATTGACAGATGTTTGAGAAGATTGTGTTGACTTCTGACTAAATGGCTGTTTCCCTGTTGTGTTGACTGCCGACTGACTGGTTGTTTCCCCATTGACAGATGTTTGAGAAGATTGTGTTGACTGCCGACTGACTGGCTGTTTCCCCGTTGTGTTGACTGCTGACTGACTGGCTGTTTCCCTATGCAAAAATGTTTGAGAAGATTGTGTTCACTGCTTACTGACCTGCTGTTTCCTCATTGACAGAACTGTATGGGGCCCAATATCGGCAGGCCTCTGTGTTTTTCTACCTGTGGATTGCGGCAGCTGTAATCAGCTCCTGTTATCAAAATGGATGGGGAACTCAGGGACATCAAAGCCACGGGGCTAAATGGCTCTTTCTTTGCCATGGCCGAGGATCTGGTTCTGCGCTTTCTCTGGACTTTGACGGTTTCTGTAGCAGAGGGACTCTTGTACAATTCTCACATTCTCAGCACATTGTTCTCCTGCCTAGAGGTGTTCAGGTAAGTCATTGTTTGATGTTTTGAGCAATGGACCAACATTATGGCACACTGGTAGTAACCCATAAGTGCTCCGTTCTTTTTCTAACTCAAGTCTGAGTCCGAAGAAGCTCATCACAGTGCACAAGTTCTGTAGCAACGGCGAGGATCCTGAAATACTTTGGGTAGATTTTTAATTCTAAATTTTGTCCGGGCAGCGCCGTTAGACTACTCTTTTCGGTTTCCAACTGCCAAGAGATTTTTTACATGCGCAACAGTGCACACGGGTGTCCGATCTCACTACCCAGAGACCAGGGGAAATTACTAGAAGTCCAAGTCCACGTGAAAAAATCCCAGCCCTTACCAGGAATTGAACCCAGGACCTCTAGCTAGCACTCAAGGTTGATGTCATGCCTCAAGACCATGCAGCCCTCTAGGTTATGTGGTCTGTGTCTCCTTTCTCCGCTTGTCATCCATCGTAGAGCTGCCCATCAGCCAGGTATACTTCTGTGGTCTATGTCTTCTTTCTCTGCTGCCTGTCATTCATCGGAGAGCTGCCCATTGCCAGTTTTACTTGTATGGTCTATGTCTCCTTTCTCCACCTGTCATCCATCGTAGAGCGTCACAAGGCATTCTCTGCAAATACATCCAAACCAACACCATCTTCTTCCTTTGGTACCATTTGCCAGTGTTTTTCGTACTCAGTTTTTCATTTGTGATCTTCCTTGGCCAACATATTTGCAGAATATATTTTATACAGTACAAATGAGAGATACATATTCATTGTCCTCAATATATGCAGTGTATATCATATGAAACACAAACAAGAAATGTTTATTATATAAAATAATGTATGAAATGTATATTTTATACAATACATGTAAGATAAATTGTATGCACTCAGTATATGCAGGAAGAATTTTAAACATTACATGTAGGAGATGTACAGTTAATACCTGTAGGGAATGTATAGTTTATACATGTAGTGGATGTATAGTTTATACATGTAGGGGATGTATAGTTTATACATGTAGGGAATGTATAGTTTATACATGTAGGGAATGTATAGTTTATACGTGTAGGGGATGTATAGTTTATACATGTATGGGATGTATAGTTTATACATGTAGGGAATGTATAGTTTATACATGTAGTGGATGTATAGTTTATACATGTATGGGATGTATAGTTTATACATGTAGTGGATGTATAGTTTATACATGTATGGGATGTATAGTTTATACATGTAGGGAATGTATAGTTTATACATGTAGTGGATGTATAGTTTATACATGTATGGGATGTATAGTTTATACATGTAGTGGATGTATAGTTTATACATGTATGGGATGTATAGTTTATACATGTAGGGAATGTATAGTTTATACATGTAGTGGATGTATAGTTTATACATGTATGGGATGTATAGTTTATACATGTAGTGGATGTATAGTTTATACATGTAGGGGATGTATAGTTTATACATGTAGTGGATGTATAGTTTATACATGTATGGGATGTATAGTTTATACATGTAGTGGATGTATAGTTTATACATGTATGGGATGTATAGTTTATACATGTAGTGGATGTATAGTTTATACGTGTAAGGGATGTATAGTTTATACGTGTATGGGATGTATAGTTTATACATGTATGGAATGTATAGTTTATACATGTAGTGGATGTATAGTTTATACATGTATGGGATGTATAGTTTATACATGTATGGGATGTATAGTTTATACATGTAGTGGATGTATAGTTTATACATGTAGTGGATGTATAGTTTATACATGTAGTGGATGTATAGTTTATACATGTAGGGAATGTATAGTTTATACATGTAGTGGATGTATAGTTTATACATGTAGTGGATGTATAGTTTATACATGTAGGGAATGTATAGTTTATACATGTATGGGATGTATAGTTTATACATGTATGGGATGTATAGTTTATACATGTAGAAGATGTTTGTTTTGAATCGTCAGCAGATTTATAATTTATACATATATTAGATGTATAGTTTGTACCCCAGGTCAACCAAGCCTTGAGTGGGTACCGGCTGCAGTGCCGGGAAGTAAAGGTGGCCGGCGTGGTGTTGACCACATCACCCATCTTGTGCCGATTGGGCTATAAAATATAGGTCTAGCCCTATATGCCCTATACGCCTAAAGGCATGGAGAAAGGTCCTTTACTTTCACTTACTTTTTATAGTTTATACATACAGCAGTATAGTTTATACATACAACAGTATAGTTTATACATACAGCAGTATAGTTTAGAAATGTAAAAGATGAATATTTTATACATGTGTATGAGTCTATAATCTTTACATGTAAGAGATGTATATTTCATACAATTATTATATTTTTTGTATGTTGGAGATGTATATTTCATACAAATAGTATATTTTTTTGCATGTTGGAGATGTATATTTTATACATTGCAAACATTTTAAATTTGTATAAAATCAGAAAGTCTGTGATTGACTTGCAGACGATTTGTCTGGAACTTTTTTCGATTGGAGAATGAGCACTTGAACAACTGTGGTCAGTTCCGGGCAGTCAGGGACATCTCCATTGGCCCAATCGACTCCAACTATGAGCAGCAACTGCTGGACATCATGGACGATGAAAACGGCACCGACTGGCGGCTCAATGACAAAAGAAGGAGGGGGCTTCGGTGAGTCATGTGTTTGTTGTTCTGTACACTAAGCAGGTTCAGGCTAAAGCAGGTTCAGGCAGATTCGGTGTGAAGGAAGTGGTTTGAGTCATTACAGAAGTCCACTGGGCGTGGAGTCACTTTATTTTCATTTCAGGATACGCAGGTTTCGATGGGAATGAAAGAGCTGATAGGTTGGCTGAATCCGCTATCACCGCCGAAGTCAACCTACGGATCATGCCGATATTATTAATGTCTTGCGAGAAATGGGAAGGGTGGAGAACTTTGGTGGCAGTGAGTCCACATCACTCACCAGAATGATAGACTTGGGAGTTGAGATCGGCATAGCAAAAAATGAGACACACACCAGGCATATCAGAGGACTTGTTAATCAACATAGAACTGGTACCATTAGCCACAGGATGCCGGAGTTCATACTGAGAGGAGGATCTGAGCACCTATGGACATGTCTGGAGTGTAGTGATGATAACTCAACTAACTAACTACACTACAAGAGTACCACACAGTTGTACCATGACTGTTCTGTACAATTTGACGATGTCTTGTACAATTGTTGTTCTGTAGAGTTTTAAGTTGTTCTGTAGAGTTGTACATTGTTCTGTAGAGTTGTACATGGTTCTGTAGAGTTGTACGCTGTTCTGAAGAGTTGTACATGGTTTTTGTAGAGTTGTACATGGTTCTGTAGAGTTGTATGCTGTTCTATAGAGTTGTACATGGTTTTTGTAGATTTTTACATGGTTCTGTAGAGTTGTACATTGTTCTGTAGAGTTGTACATGGTTTTTGTAGAGTTGTACATTGTTCTGTAGAGTTGTACATTGTTCTGTAGAGTTGTACATGGTTTTTGTAGAGTTGTACATTGTTCTGTAGAGTTGTACATTGTTCTGTAGAGTTGTACATGGTTTTTGTAGAGTTGTACCTGGTTTTTGTAGAGTTGTACATGGTTCTGTAGAGTTGTACGCTGTTCTGAAGAGTTGTACATGGTTCTGTAGAGTTGTACATGGTTTTTGTAGAGTTGTACATGGTTCTATAGAGTTGTACATTGTTCTATAGAGTTGTACATGGTTTTTGTAGAGTTGTACATGGTTCTATAGAGTTGTACATTGTTCTATAGAGTTGTACATTGTTCTGTAGAGTTGTACATGGTTTTTGTAGAGTTTTACATGGCTCTGCAGAGTTGTACATGGTTTTTGTAGAGTTGTACATGATTCTGAAGAGTTGTACATGGTTCTGTAGAGTTGTACATGGTTATGGCTGAAACCCCTAGTCCACAAAGTACGGATGTTTATAGATGATGATGATGAAAGAGTTCCTCTAGTCAATGGAAGCAAACAGCTCAAGAGAATCTGAGAGGCACACAGTAGATATCATGACTGGATTATGTGAGAGATACTAATAAAACTACATAACTGAATGTTGGATGTGTGCTGAGTCACAAGAGAGAAATTGATGAAGCTAGACCAAGTGAAAGAAGTTAATGAAACTTGTTTTGAGAGAAATTCATGAATGAAAGAGTTCCTCTAGTCAATGGAAGCAAACTAGAAAAGAATCTGATACGCACACAAAAATATCATGGGGGGGGGGGGGGAGAGGTATCTTGCTTGCAGACGTAACTGATTTTTGGACGTCTGCTGTTTCAGCATAACTGAATGTTGGACATGTGATGTGTCAACATAACTGAATGTTGGACATGTGCGGTGTCAGCATAACTGAATGTTGGATGTGTGCTGTGTCACACAGAAGTAGTAAATGGCTTGTATATAGGGTGCAGAATGTTGTACTCGAGGCTGTGAGACTACATATGTATTGGAGACAAACACAACTGAATGTTGGATTTGTGTCTCATCACACAATTTCAGTATGATATGTGACTTCTAGACAGTGGAGGCTGTGACTAAACATACTGGAGACAGATACAACTGAATGTTGGATGTGTGCTGTACCAACATTACTAAATGTTGGTTGTTTGCTGTGTCAGCAAAACTGAATGTTGAATGTACACCCTGTCAACATAACTGAATGTTGGAAATGTGCTGTGTCTATATAACTGAATGTTGGATGTGTGTTGTGCCTACATAACTGAATGTTGGATGTATGCCATACCTACATAACTGAATGTTGGATGTATGCCGTACCTACATAACTGAATGTTGGATGTGTGCTGTGCCTACATAACTGAATGTTGGATGTATGCCATACCTACATAACTGAATGTTGGATGTATGCTGTGCCTACATAACTGAATGTTGGATGTATGCTGTGCCTACATAACTGAATGTTGGATGTATGCCGTGCCTACATAACTGAATGTTGGATGTATGCTGTGCCTACATAACTGAATGTTGGATGTATGCTGTGCCTACATAACTGAATGTTGGATGTATGCCATACCTACATAACTGAATGTTGGATGTATGTTGTGCCTACATAACTGAATGTTGGATGTATGCCGTACCTACATAACTGAATGTTGGATGTATGCCATACCTACATAACTGAATGTTGGATGTGTGCTGTGTCTACATAACTGAATGTTGAATGTTGCCTACATAACTGAATGTTGGATGTGTGCTGTGCCTACATAACTGAATGTTGGATGTGTGCTGTGTCTGCATAACTGAATGTTGGATATGTGCTGTGTCACAAGAGTCGGTATGTGATGTAATAGTGCACAGAGTGTTGTGCCTGAGGCTGTGACTAGTTAACACAAATTTCTATTCAGAAACCTTGCTGATGTTTGTATATGTATTGTTTTTTGTGCTGTATGTAGGTCACCAGTGTGCTGCTGAGCAGTGTCAACTACTTCATATTGTTTGACCTGATGTGTCTGTACATCCACGGATAAATTTCGTATTGTGTAGTTGTATCTGTAATCTCCCGCAGATTAATTCAGTGTAAACATGTTTGTACATTTCAGGATAATTGTAGCCAAAATGCATCCATGTAGATTCTGAAGAAGTTTACTGTTAGATATACGTCCGAGATGATTATTGAAATGTACGTCTCTGTTACCAGGAGAAGTTTACTGTAAATTTATCCACACATTACCAGGAGTTGAATGTTGGTGTGTCCATACATCACCAGGAGAAGTTTAGTGTGGGGTTTCATGTTGGTGTGTCTATACATCAGCAGGAGAAGTTTAGTGTCAGTGTATCCATACATCACCAGGAGAAGTTTAGTGTGGGCGTATCCATAAATCAGAAGAAGTTTAGTGTTAGTGTATCCATACATCACCAGGAGAAGTTTAGTGTGGATGTGTCCATAAATTACCAGGAGAAGATTAGTGTGGGTGTGTCCATACATCAGCAGGAGAAGTTTAGTGTTGGTATGTCCATACATCAGCAGGAGAAGTTTAGTGTGGGTGTATCCATACATCAGAAGGAGAAGTTTAGTGTGGGTGTATCCATACATCAGAAGGAGAAGTTTAGTATGGGTGTATCCATACATCAGCAGGAGAAGTTTAGTATAGGTGTATCCATACATCAGAAGGAGAAGTGTAGTATGGGTGTATCCATACATCAGCAGGAGAAGTGTAGTGTAGTTTGCATGTGTTCATCTGTTAACAGGAGGAAGTTAAGTAGGTGTAGCGCTGTATTCACAAGAGAAGTTAAATGTGAATATATGTAAATCACTCAGGTCGACCCACCCAGCCTCGAGTGGGTACCGGGTGCAGTCCCAGGAAGTAAAGGTGGCCGGCGTGATGTTGACCACATCACCCATCTTGTGCCGATTGGTCTATAAAAATATAGGTCTAACCCTATATGCCCTATAAGTCGTGGAAAAGGGTTCTTTACTTTACTTATATGTAAATTAAGCATAGAACAGTAAAATGGTGTTTAGTCACCACATATTTACACACACAACTGATGCCTTTATTGTAAATAATTTTGCATACATAGGGGAAAAAATCAGGAATGGACTTGCAACGTATGACAGTTGCTGATCCTATTATATATTATATCCCTATGTGTAGCATCATTCCACTTATTTCCATGTTGAAATCTGGTTAAGTTAAACATTGATGTCTGGTTCGTTTGTGATCCGGGTAGTACAGAGACCAGGGCTATTCTACTAAATTTAACAAGGAGCAACAGCAACAACAAACAAAAAATGCAAATTTCTGCTTTTTTATACCACTTTTGTGGTGTAGGCAGGGGGGTCTTTGAGACTGAGGATTTACGGCCGCATGGCTAGTGCTGGCACCACAACTGCGCAGGTGAGGATTTCACTTTGCCCCTGACAGAACAAAACATGCAGAGCCTTAACAAGGATTTGAACCTGGGTCTACTGCTTAAGAGTCATTGGATCATTTTCGCCTAAGTTTGCTGCTGCATCATGTTATGCGTGGTTAGGCTT
Source organism: Candidula unifasciata (assembly GCA_905116865.2). NCBI lineage: Eukaryota > Metazoa > Mollusca > Gastropoda > Stylommatophora > Geomitridae > Candidula > Candidula unifasciata. Next base: position 106,190 of record CAJHNH020001944.1, on the reverse strand, counting down.
GGCGGGCGGTTTCTGTTTTTTTTTCGGGAGTGGATCTGCCAGCCCTAAAATGGACTGTCGTTTTTGCCTGGGGCGGGGTCTCCTCGTGGCTGGCTTCTGCTGTCAGGTCTGGCAAAGTCTGTGCTGCTTCCAAGGCCAGATGTATTGCCTTGCTTTAATCAAATCTGCTATTTAGTATGTGTGTTTAATATTGTCTATCCATGATGTAATTGTCTGATTCTAAAACAAAGGATGTTTTACGATGGGGGCTAAATGGTAATTGTACTACATCGGCACTCAGAATGGATAAGACAAAAGACTCCACCTTCAAGCCCTTATATGGACACCGGAGTGTGATGCTTTGTTTTTCAAATTGTTAGTTCATCTGGTTTATCTGTCATCAGATGTCCAGAGCACATTTGATTTATGATTTTATGCTCACACTTCTGATGTTGTTTGTCATTCCCAGCAGAATTTCTCCAGCATTTTATCTGACATGTGACCAGTGTTCTCTGGTGGCATTGTGATAGGGACCAAGTGTGGCTGTCATAGTTTACTTTCTGCTATATAATACTATGTATAACCTGTATGTGTTTTTAATACTAATGTATTATTTGTTCCCCCCCCCCCACCCCCCACCCCCCCCCCCCCCACATGTTTTTCATATTCTTTCTGTCATGTGGTCCCAAGTGCTGTCATGTTGTGTCCCATGTGCTGCTATGTTGCATCCCAGGTTCTGCCTGTATGTTGTGTCCCAGTGCTGCTGTTACATCCCATGTGTCACATCCCAGGTTCTGCCTGTCATGTTACATCCCGGGTTCTGCCTGTCATGTTGTCCCATGTGCTGCCATGTTACATCCCAGGTTTCTGCCTGTCATGTTACATCCTGGGTTCTGCCTGTCATGTTGTCCCATGTGCTGCCATGTTACCTCCCAGGTTCTGCCTGTCATGTTACATCCCGGGTTCTGCCTGTCATGTTGTCCCATGTGCTGCCATGTTGCATCCCAGGTTTCTGCCTGTCATGTTACATCCCGGGTTCTGCCTGTTATGTTGTCCCATGTGCTGCCATGTTATATCCCAGGTTCTGCCTGTCATGTTGTCCCATGTGCTGCCATGTTGCATCCCAGGTTTCTGCCTGTCATGTTACATCCCGGGTTCTGCCTGTCATGTTGTCCCGTGTGCTGCCATGTTGCATCCCAGGTTCTGCCTATCATGTTGTCCCATGTGCTGCCATGTTGCATCCCAGGTTTCTGCCTGTCATGTTGTCCCATGTGCTGCCTGTCATGTTACATCCCAGGTTCTGCCTGTCATGTTACATCCCAGGTTCTGCCTGTCATGTTGTCCCATGTGCTGCCATGTTACATCCTAGGTTCTGCCTGTCATGTTACATCCCAGGTTCTGCCTGTCATGTTACATCCTAGGTTCTGCCTGTCATGTTACATCCCAGGTTGTGCCTGTCATGTTACATCCCAGGTTCTGCCTGTCTTGTTACATCCCAGGTTCTGCCTGTCATGTTACATCCCAGGTTCTGCCTGTCATGTTACATCCCAGGTTCTGCCTGTCATGTTGTCCCATGTGCTGCTATGTTGCATCCCAGGTTTCTGCCTGTCATGTTGTCCCATGTGCTGCCATGTTGCATTTCAGGTTCTGCCTGTCATGTTACATCCCGGGTTCTGCCTGTCATGTTACATCCTAGGTTCTGCCTGTCATGTTACATCCCAGGTTTTGCCTGTCATGTTACATCCCAGGTTACATCCCAGGTTCTGCCTGTCATGTTACATCCCAGGTTCTGCCTGTCATGTTACATCCCAGGTTCTGCCTGTCATGTTGTCCCATGTGCTGCTATGTTGCATCCCAGGTTTCTGCCTGTCATGTTACATCCCAGGTTCTGCCTGTCATGTTGTCCCATGTGCTGCTATGTTACATCCCAGGTTTCTGCCTGTCATGTTGTCCCATGTGCTGCCATGTTGCATCCCAGGTTCTGCCTGTCATGTTACATCCCGGGTTCTGCCTGTCATGTTGCATCCCAGGTTCTGCCTGTCATGTTACATCCCAGGTTCTGCCTGTCATGTTGCATCCCGGGTTCTGCCTGTCATGTTGTTCCAAGTGCTGCCATGTTGCATCCCAGGTTCTGCCTGTCATGTTGCATCCCGGGTTCTGCCTGTCATGTTACATCCCGGGTTCTGCCTGTCATGTTGCATCCCAGGTTCTGCCTGTCATGTTACATCCCAGGTTCTGCCTGTCATGTTGTCCCATTTGCTGCCATGTTGCATCCCGGGTTCTGCCTTTCATGTTACATCCCAGTTTCTGCCTGTCATGTTACATCCCAGGTTCTGCCTGTCATGTTACATCCTAGGTTCTGCCTGTCATGGTACATCCCAGGTTCTGCCTGTCATGTTACATCATAGGTTCTGCCTGTCATGTTACATCCTAGGTTCTGCCTGTCATGTTACATTCCAGGTTCTGCCTGTCATGTTACATTCCAGGTTCTGCCTGTCATGTTACATCCTAGGTTCTGCCTGTCATGGTACATCCCAGGTTCTGCCTGTCATGTTACATCATAGGTTCTGCCTGTCATGTTACATCCTAGGTTCTGCCTGTCATGGTACATCCCAGGTTCTGCCTGTCATGTTACATCATAGGTTCTGCCTGTCATGGTACATCCCAGGTTCTGCCTGTCATGGTACATTCCAGGTTCTGCCTGTCATGTTACATTCCAGGTTCTGCCTGTCATGTTACATCCTAGGTTCTGCCTGTCATGGTACATCCCAGGTTCTGCCTGTCATGTTACATCCCAGGTTTTGCCTGTCATATTACATCCCAGGTTCTGCCTGTCATGTTACATCCTAGGTTCTGCCTGTCATGGTACATCCCAGGTTCTGCCTGTCATGGTACATACCAGGTTCTGCCTGTCATATTACATCCCAGGTTCTGCCTGTCATGTTACATCCCAGGTTTTGCCTGTCATGTTACATCCCAGGTTCTGCCTGTCATGTAACATCCCAGGTTCTGCCTGTAATTATTGGTAGACATTATTGTACTAGCTCGTGCTTTTGTCAGCTCTGTGTCTCCAGAAGACAATACAGTGGACCAATGATGTTTTGTTTTGTGTTTGAGTTCTTGGCTTCTGCTTGATACTCCCTATCTTCCGATTGCTTTGTATTATGATTTTCTGCAGATCATCGGTATCCTAAATTTATTGCAATGACATACACACCTTTTCCCCCGTTAACCCCTAAATAACCCACCCCCATCAACCCCTAATTACCCCCACCCCTACCCCCATCTACCCCTAATTACCACCACCCCCTGACTACCCCCACCCCTGTCAACCCCTAATTACCCCCACCCCTGTCAACCCCTAACTACCCCCACCCCCGTCAACCCCTAACTACCCCCACCCCCATCAACCCCTAACTACCCCCACCCCCATCTACCCCTAATTACCCCCACCCCCATCTACCCCTAATTACCCCCACCCCCCATCTACCCCTAATTACCCCCACCCCCATCTACCCCTAATTACCCCCACCCCCATCTACCCCCTAATTACCCCCACCCCCATCAACCCCCAATTACCCCCACCCATTTCTGAAAATGAAGACAACCCCCATAGATAACATCCCCCATTCCTTGATGAACCCAATTTATTGATAATATGGCAGTTTAAATCATTGCCCCTGCAAATAATTGCCCCCCCCCCCCACCCCCCCCCCCCCCCCCCTCCCTGACTATCCCCCAACCCCCTAATTACCCCCCCACCCTCCATCAACCCCTAACTACCCCTACCCCCACAACCCTAAATTGCCTCCACCCCCCTCCCCCTCCATTACCCTAACCTATTTCTGAAAATTGAAACAAAGAAATTAGATAAGACATTAAATATTCCTTGATGAACACAATTTATTTCATAATATGGCAGTTTAAATCTATTGGATCACACCTGCAAATAATTGCAATATATATATATAAAAAAAAAAAAAAAACATAAGACAATATAACAGAGGGGCTCAAAACGAGCACAGTAAAGCAGTTTAAACATCAGTCTATGATTGCTGCCACAATGTGCTACCAACAACAACACTATTAGGTGTTTTATTTATGTATTATACATGTGATGCTGAATGGTTGGTCTTAATGTATGTGTGAACAGACCGAGTGTCAAGTTGAAGCAAGCTCAAACTTTATGAGGCAAGCACAGATTTTGCATAGGTTGCCAAAAGTCCTAAGAAACGGCCAGGCCATGTTTTATGTGAGAATATTGTAGGAGGGCAGGAAGAGGCTATTTAAGCAAACTGAGCTAGCTTAGCTTTTTTCTTATCTGGTCACATCAGAAGTTGAAGTGTGTGGAGCCAATGAATCCTGAAATGACTGAATCCTGAATTGAGAGCGTGATTCCTTCAACTTGAATCCTGAAATGACTGAATCCTGAATTGAGAGCGTGATTCCTTCAACTTGAATCCTGAAATGACTGAATCCTGAATTGAGAGCGTGATTCCTTCAACTTCCCAACTTAGAGAAACCTGGCTAATTAATCCTTGCACGGAATGGAAGAATGGATGACAGTTGTGCCTATGTTGTTTCTGACACAATTTTTGGGAGCTTGAAAAGTACAAGCGTCAGCAGATGCAGTGACAGTATAAATCCTTGTGATTTGATTGTAAGTAATAACATGCTTGTGGGCATTAGGACCCCAGCATTTATCCTCTGACATGTTTGTATCGAGAGGACATCGCTGCAGAATAAACTAAATCGTTATCAGAAGTTTTGGTGTTTTCTCAACGTGTGTCCCAGTTTGCTGTGTTACAGTACTTAACAAATGTGTCAGAGCTGACTGCATATGAATAGAGCTCCTTCGAAGTCGGAGTGCATCTGCCTGAGAGGAAAGGAACAAGCAGTCTGCATACAAATGAGTCAGATCTGTAAAATGGATGCACACGCAACACTTAGGTTCTGGAACAGGACTGCAATCCAGAAGTGGATAACAACCAGAACTTTCCACCTGTTTACAGCTGGTGAACGCAAAGAAGAAAGAAGAATAGAGCCATCACAGTAAACTTTTGGCCACCTACACAAAATTTGTGCTTGCCTCGTAAAATTTATGTTTACTTCAACTTGACATATTCTTAAGACCACCCCATTCAGCATAGTTTATGAAAATAAGATCCAATGGAGGAAATTACTCATTACATACAATATTTGAGAGCGTAAATGAAATGACATGTCAGAAACTATTTTATGGCACATAAGGTCTACATGAAGCGAAGTACCTCACCTAGAAATAAAAATTAACCCATTGCAATTATTGAGACAGCATCTTATGTCTGATATGTCAAACTTTCCTACCTTCTTATGTCAAGTGTGTCAAGCTTTCCCGCCTTCTTATGTCAAGTGTGTCAAGCTTTCCTGCCTTCTTATGTCAAGTGTGTCAAGCTTTCCCACCTTCTTATGTCAAGTGTGTCAAGCTTTCCCACCTTCTTATGTCAAGTGTGTCAAGCTTTCCCACCTTCTTATGTCAAGTGTGTCAAGCATTCCCACCTTCTTATGTCAAGTGTATCAAGCTTTCCCACCTTCTTACGTCAAGTGTGTCAAGCTTTCCCACCTTCTTGTGTCAAGTTTTCCTACCTTCTTATGTCAAGTTTGTCAAGCTTTCCTACCTTTTTTATGTCAGTCAAGTCCACCCTTCTTGTGTCAAGTTGTCAAGCTTTCCTACCTTCTTATGTCAAGTTTGTCAAGCTTTCCCACCTTCTTATGTCAAGTTTGTCAAGCTTTCCCACCTTCTTATGTCAAGTGTGTCAAGCTTTCCCACCTTCTTATGTCAAGTGTGTCAAGCTTTCCCACCTTCTTATGTCAAGTGTGTCAAGCTTTCCCACCTTCTTGTGTCAAGCTTTCCCATCTTCTTATGTCAAGTGTATCAAGCTTTCCCACCTTCTTACGTCAAGTGTGTCAAGCTTTCCCACCTTCTTGTGTCAAGCTTTCCCATCTTCTTATGTCAAGTGTATCAAGCTTTCCCACCTTCTTACGTCAAGTGTGTCAAGCTTTCCCACCTTCTTATGTCAAGTGTGTCAAGCTTTCCCACCTTCTTGTGTCAAGCTTTCCCACCTTCTTATGTCAAGTGTGTCAAGCTTTCCCACCTTCTTGTGTCAAGCTTTCCCACCTTCTTGTGTCAAGCTTTCCCACCTTCTTATGTCAAGTGTGTCAAGCTTGGCTTGTCCCACCTTCTTATGTCAAGTTTGTCAAGCTTTCCCACCTTCTTGTGTCAAGCTTTCCCACCTTCTTGTGTCAAGCTTTCCCATCTTCTTATGTCAAGTGTATCAAGCTTGGCTTGTCCCACCTTCTTATGTCAAGTTTGTCAAGTTTTCCCACCTTCTTGTGTCAAGCTTTCCTAACTCCTTGTGTCAAGCTTTCCTAACTCCTTGTGTCAAGCTTTCCTAACTCCTTGTGTCAAGCTTTCCTACCTTCTTATGTCAAGTGTGTCAAGCTTTCCTGCCTTCTTATGTCAAGTGTGTCAAGCTTTCCCACCTTCTTATGTCAAGTGTGTCAAGCTTTCCCACCTTCTTATGTCAAGTGTGTCAAGCTTTTCTACCTTCTTATGTCAAGTGTGTCAAGCTTTTCTACCTTCTTATGTCAAGTGTGTCAAGCTTTCCCACCTTCTTATGTCAAGTGTGTCAAGCTTTCCTACCTTCTTGTGTCAAGCTTTCCCACCTCCTTGTGTCAAGCTTTCCTACCTCCTTGTGTCAAGCTTTCCTACCTTCTTGTGAACAAAACTGGAGCTGAAATACCTGCTTTATATCTACACTCCATGCTATAAATACAGCACAGGTACAAGACTGGAGTTCAGTTAACAGTCTAATCCATCAGTAGAATTATCCCGGATCATAGTTACACTAATTTCTCATGCACTGAGATAACCTGAGCTGTGAACATAGCTTAAGTCTGTACAGGTGAGAGACTACCAATAATATAGACAACAGAACACCATTCCCACAGTTAATTATGTTGTCACAATGTTCTCTTGCCGTCTTGGCAACAAGAACAGTGTAAGACTGGTGGTGACACCTCATGTCAATGAAGAATCCTTGCAATATTAGTATGGACATCCAAAATGATTTAGTTTGTTTCCCCAAAGAAAGTAGGTCAGTTTTTATTATCAAGTTTGTTGGGCTGGCTGACTTTCCTGGAGGTTAAGAGTGTGTCCCGCTATCTGGTTTGGTTTCCTTGATGTCTTGCATGACGTTTTCATTCCAAGAAAGAGAATGCCTGTGACATTGGTTTCAGCACTCTCTAGGGGCGTTGTGTTAGACCCAGTGTGTCCATGTTTTTGGAGTGTTAAAAGCACTGCTGTGCTGAAATATAGAACACGCAATATCAACAGTATTGCTGACAACCACCGTCACTTTGTGGCAAGGTAACGTGGTTTAAGGTTGACCAATCAGAAGTGGGCTAGGCTGAAGGTTGACCAATCAGAAGTGAGCTAGTGTGTAAAGGGGGAGACTAACATCAAACTAACCCCAAACTGTCCTGTTCATTGAGTAATCTTCCTTCTTGGCCGACTGAGTGGCTCGCACATCTGTGTCCTCTTGACAAATCCCACTTTGTAACCGAGCAAGCAGAAATACCATATGACACCTTCTTCTTCTTCATCATCATCGTTGTCGCCACCGCCACCACCATCATCTTCTTCTTCATCACTGGCTGTAACTACGGCAAAAAGTCCTGTTTGTTTGTTCATTTGAACTTTGGCTTTGTGCCAGGACCTAAGTTCTGTGTGTACATCCGTTTTACTGGCTTATTTGTGTGCAGTTGGTTGTTCCTTGCCGCTCGAGCAGATGCACTCCGACTTGGAAGGAAGTCCTCAATTAGTCCACCCCTATAACCTGCTTGTGGGCGGGGGAGACAGTGGTTCTATTCTTTTTCCCCTCACATGGGACTCCGGAACCCAGTCTACAAGTGGTTGTCACTGATCACAGTGAATTGCTAATTTCAAGTTGTAAATGTCTGTAACATCTACTTCAGATAAATTACCCCTAAACTCACTTTCATTCGCTTTTCTGAACCTAAGAATGCACTGGTTTTCTCAACAGACAGTAAGAAATTCTTGATAGTAAGCCATACCAGCTTAGGGAATTTTAACATCTGTGTTAGTCTCACAAACAAGATACTAAATGACTAAGTTCATCAATTTCAACCTTCAGCTTCGTCAATGATTGTTATCCTATTGGTTTCTATTCCTGGTTTCGATTGGGGGAGGGGGGAGCAAACGGAGACAGTGAAATGAAACATAGAATCTAATTGACTTCTAGTAATTCCCCCTGGTCTCTGGGTAGTGAGATCGGATGCCTGTGTACATTGTTGCGCATGTAAAAAAATCCCTTGGCAGTTGGAAATCGAAAAGAGTAGCCCAATGGCAAAAATTTTGAGTTCAAGATTTCAGGATCCTTGCCGGTGCTACAGAGCCTGTGTACTGTGCTGACCTTCTTCGGACTCAGACTCAAGTTGGAAGAAAGAATAGAGCACTTATGGGTTTCTACCCGTGTGCCATGATGTTGATCCATTGTTCAAACCTCAAACTTTACAATTCTCTAAGGTCAGCTATTCTAAAACTAGATATGCACAAATTGCCAGTGAGATTAAGGGAGTTTGACAGAAACTGATTTGCGGTTTGCAAGGGGGTGGAGGCGGGGGGAACTAACCCACAGCTGGAACCAGATTCTGCTGTGGTTCAGTTGACACACTCACTCATACATTATGTTTTCAAAAGCATAGTTTCTCCTCTTCCGCTGCAGGTTTTGTATTTTGTGCTCCTGATTCTGCCACAGGTCTGCTGCTGTGTGATGCTACAAGTGGAGTGGTAATTTGTTCTTCATCACCATCTGGTCTCTGTTCCGTGTGTTGTTGCATATCATTGACCATATGACCAGTATCAGCTTCTCTTTTGACAAAGATCATTAGAAGAAGACTCAGAGCTCCCAGCAGATACAAGCTTCCTGTGGGTGCAGATGTTAGATACACAACTATTGTGTGATATATCTACAAGAGGTAGAGTTGATGTTAGATACACAACTGTTGTGTGATATATCTACAAGAGGTAGAGTTGATGTTAGATACACAACTTTTGTGTGATATATCTACAAGAGGTAGAGTTGATGTTAGATACACAACTATTGTGTGATATATCTACAAGAGGTAGAGTTGATGTTAGATACACAACTGTTGTGTGATATATCTACAAGAGGTAGAGTTGATGTTAGATACACAACTATTGTGTGATATATCTACAAGAGGTAGAGTTGATGTTAGATACACAACTATTGTGTGATATATCTACAAGAGGTAGAGTTGATGTTAGATACACAACTATTGTGTGATATATCTACAAGAGGTAGTTGATGTTAGATACACAACTATTGTGTGATATATCTACAAGAGGTAGAGTTGATGTTAGATACACAACTATTGTGTGATATATCTACAAGATGTAGAGTTGATGTTAGATACCCAACTATTGTGTGATATATCTACAAGAGGTAGAGTTGATGTTAGATACACAACTGTTGTGTGATATATCTACAAGAGGTAGAGTTGATGTTAGATACACAACTGTTGTGTGATATATCTACAAGAGGTAGAGTTGATGTTAGATACACAACTATTGTGTGATATATCTACAAGAGGTAGAGTTGATGTTAGATACACAACTATTGTGTGATATATCTACAAGAAGTAGAGTTGATGTTGAATACACAGCTATTGTGTGACAAAGTATGATACCTACAGGATATAGAGGTTGTGGGTACAGATATTGGGTACACAGCTATTGTGTGACAAAATGAGATATATCTACAAAAGAAAGAGGTTGATATTAGATACACAATGATTGTGTGACAAAGTGTGATGTCTACATGATACAGAGGTTGTAGGTACAAATGTTAGATACACTAGTAATGTGTGACAAAGTATGATGTCTACAGAATATAGAGGTTGTGGGTACAGATGTTAGATACACAACTGCTGTGTGATATATCTACAAGAGATAGAGGTTGATGTTAGATACACAACTGTTGTGGGACAAAGTGTGATAGATAGAGGTTGATGTTAGATACACAATACTGTGTGACAAAGTGTGGTGTCTACAGGATATAGAGGTTGTGGGTACAGATGTTGGATACTCAACTATTGTGTGACAAAATGAGATATATCTAGAAGAGTTAGAGGTTGAATACACAACTATTGTGTGACAAAGTGTAATGTCTTCATGATATAGAGGTTGTGAATACAGAAGTTAGATACACAACTATTGTGTGACTTAGCTACAAAAGATACAGCTTGTGGGTACAGATGTTGTGTATAGGCTAAAAATGTAGTATCTGACAAACTAAGAGTCTGAAACTGATAGTGTGTGCCATTGAAAGTGGCATTTGTCAAGAAGACTCAGATATGTGAGCCAAGAAACAGGATTACTCAGTGAACAGGATCAGACAAGAAACAGGATTACTCAGTAAAACGGATCAGCCAAACAAAACACAAGACTACTTAGTAAAGAATACCAGCCAGACAAACACAAGATTACTTAGTAAAGAGGATCAGCCAAACAGACACAAGATTACTTAATGAAGAGGATCAGCCAGACAGACACAAGATTACTTAATGAAGAGGATCAGCCAGACAAACACAAGATTACTTAATGAAGAGGAGGATCAGATGATTACTGAATGAAGAGGATCAGCCAAACAGAAACAAGACTACTTAATGAAAGAATCAGCTAAACAAACACAAGATTACTTAATGAAGAGGATCAGCCAAACAGACACAAGATTACTTAATGAAGAAGATCAGCAAGAGGATCCGCCAAACAGACACAAGATTACTAAATGAAGAGGATCAGCCAAACAGACACAAGATTACTAAATTAAGAGGATCAGCCAAACAGACACAAGATTACTAAATTAAGAGGATCAGCCAAACAGACACAAGATTACTTAATGAAAGAATCAGTCAAACAGACACAAGATTACTAAATTAAGAGGATCAGCCAAACAGACACAAGATTAAACACTGATACAATAACCAGGGGGACACAGAGAAACACTGATACAATAACAAGTGGGACACAGAGAAACACTGATACAATAACAAGTGGGACACAGAGAAACACTGATACAATAACAAGTGGGACACAGAGAAACACTGATACAATAACAAGTGGGACACAGAGAAACACTGATACAATAACAAGTGGGACACAGAGAAACACTGATATGATAACAAGTGGGACACAGAGAAACACTGATACAATAACAAGTGGGACACAGAGAAACACTGATAGAAACACTGACATATGATAACAAGTGGGACACAGAGAAACACTACAATAATATGATAACAAGTGGGACACAAACACAGAGAAACACTGATACAATAATAAGTGGGACACAAAGAAACACTGATACAATAACAAGTGGGACACAGAGAAACACTGATATGATAACAAGTGGGACACAAACTTTGATACAATAACAAGTGAGACACAGAGAAACACTGATACAATAACAAGTGGGACACAGAGAAACACTGATACAATAATAAGTGGGACACAAAGAAACACTGATACAATAATAAGTGGGACACAAACCCTGATACAATAACAAGTGGGACACAGAGAAACCCTGATACAATAACAAGTGGGACAAAGAGAACGATCTGCTCACAGTGGCACACCCAAAACAACCGTCACAAGAAGAAGAGAAAGCCACTCTACCTCCCATGTAGTACGGAATATCATATGTCCCTGTGGCATCATACATAAAACCTGCAACACAAAAATGAAACAAAACCTGTCACACAAGATATATAAACATTCCGATTCATGTCAAATTAAGTGAATCAAAAGATGAATGTACATGAAGATCATCCGTTTTTAATTTTTGACACATGCTTTGTGAGCTCTTTACAAGTACACATCAAGCTGCAACTGCCTCCGACTCCATTTTCATGCTGTATGTTGTATGTCAGGTTCTCTATAAGCAGTATCATGTTCACCTTCATAATAAAACCTCACCTACTATTTGTCTCTCACTACAGATCCATCTGTAAGAACAATATTATCACCTGAGTGTGAACTGCAAATGGTCAGCTGTTGCTTAGTACCCATATTTCACCATCTTTTCATTCCTGAAATCATGAACCTAAAGTAACCATCCCCCTATGCAAGGTACTGGGTGGCACTATCACAGGCACTATCTTGGAAACTGCAGAAACATGAGTGACTTCTGCCGGTGCCATCCAAGAGTGTAAGTGCATCCACAGTTGTTTTTCGTCCATCATCAGTGATGAAGACCACTTTCATCCAAAGTAGTAATGATTAATGATTATGAGTACGAAGTATGAGCCAGAAAAGTTCTTGAGCAGTGCGGACAACAGATGGAAGCCGCAGTAAGTGTGGGATTAGCGTTATGGTTCTTTCTAGTCTGCCTCCGTTTCTCTGCCTGTGCAACCTCCACTGCCTGGCAGGCCGATGCACCATGCCTGAGGGATGTACGCCATTCTGATGGTACCAGTAACTGTCTGATTGTATATCCGTCTCACCTTTCCCCTGAGTGTCGAGTGTCGGCCAGATCCCCTTGTAACTCCTGGCAGTGCCATTCTCCTCAGTCCGCAGTGATCTATCTGTTCCTAGGCACTGTTCACTTGCTCCCAAAGGGCCCTCACAATATTCAGCTTGTCATATATCAGTTCACCGCCAAGTGGTGAAGAACTGGCCAGTCTATCTGCCTGCTCATTTCCAAACACACCAGTATACCCTGGATAAAATATCCAAAGGATGCTAACTACTCGGGACCTTCGAAGTGATGCTTGTTAAAATGAAAATGCTGGAAAGATAGTGTGTGTGTGTGTCAGAAAGTCTACCTGCGATGGCTGGAGCAATGATGTAGCCAAGACCCATAAACAGGTGGATGATCCCGAAGGCAATGGTCAGATCCTGAACCCCCATAATCTCGGCCAAAACTGCAGGTAAGACCATGTACGACTGGCCGTAGAGAAGTCCAAAACTTGCCTGTTGACAGCCACAGGGAAATGTTATCACATAACAATGATATACACCACAAGATAACAACAACATATCAGAAAGTTTTATATATATATCTATATATAGATATATAGATAGACAGATAGATAGACAGACAGACAGACAGATATATATACACACATACACAGCTGCACACACACGCACACACACTACGCACACATAATATATATTAGTTCTGTTTCCTAGTGTTTCTGTGAACTGTTTTCTATCAATCTTGTTTCAAATTAAAAAAAAAAACAAAAATAAATATGTTCAGCTCTTGCCAAAACACTGCTAGCTTCACCCATCACTTGTACCACACTGTGAACCAAATTGCTAGCTCCGCCACACACTTGTCTCACTGTTTTAAACCACATGACTACCTCCACCCGTCAATCATTCCACTAGGTGAGCCCACACTGCTAGCTCCACCTGTCAATCGTCCCACTAGGTGAACCCACACTGCTAGCTTCACCCGTCAATCATCCCACTAGGTGAGGCCACACTGCTAGCTCCACCCGTCAATTGTCCCATCAGGTGAGCCCACACTGATAGCTCCACCCGTCAATCATCCCACTAGGGGAGCCCACACTGCTAGCTCCACAGGTCAATCATCCCACTAGGGGAGCCCACACTGCTAGCTCCACAGGTCAATCATCCCACTAGGGGAGCCCACACTGCTAGCTCCACTCGTCAATTGTCCCACCAGGTGAGCCCACACTGCTAGCTCCACCCATCAATCATCCCACTAGGTGAGCCCACACTGCTAGCTCCACCCGTCAATTGTCCCATCAGGTGAGCCAACACTGCTAGCTCCACCTGTCAATCGTCCCACTAGGTGAGCCCACACTGCTAGCTCCACCCATCAACTGTCCCACACTGTGAACCCACATTGCTAGCTTCACCCTTCACCTGTCCCACTGTGTTAAAACCAAATGACTAGCTCCACCAATCAATTGTCCCACTAGGTGAGCCCACACTGCTAGCTCCACCCATCAATCATCCTACTAGGTGAGCCCACACTGCTAGCTCTACCCATCAATCATCCCACTAGGTGAGCCCACAATCATCCCACTAGGTGAGCCCACACTGCTATCTCCACCCGTCAATCATCCCACTAGGTGAGCCCACACTGCTAGCTCCACCCGTCAATCATCCCACTAGGTGAGCCCACACTGCTAGCTCCACAGGTCAATCATCCCACTAGGTGAGCCCACACTGCTAGCTCCACAGGTCAATCATCCTACTAGGTGAGCCCACACTGCTAGCTCCACAGGTCAATCATCCTACTAGGTGAGCCCACACTGCTAGCTCCACAGGTCAATCATCCTACTAGGTGAGCCCACACTGCTAGTTCTACCCGTCAATCATCCTACTAGGTGAGCCCACACTGCTAGCTCTACCCATCAATTGTCACACCAGGTGAGCCCACACTGCTAGCTCCACCCATCAATTGTCACACCAGGTGTGGCCACATTGCTAGCTCCACCCCTCACTTGTCCTACTACCACCCCCCTACCACATCAATTAGTAATCACTGTACAGTCAATCACCTGCATGACATAGATGCCCACTGGATTGGTGGCGTAGAACGGAGCCAGAGCCATGGAGACTCCATTCACCGACTGCAGGACAAACATCAGGACACACAAGGGAGGCTTGAGTCTGCAGGAGGGAATTAGTTAAACAAACATGGGTACTAATATGAATGCAAGCCAACATGTACATCTAACAGTCTGGCCACTTATTAACTACCTGGCTAAACCAGATCTCTTGATTACATATAACTACTTAGTCACATCTTACAACGTGATCAGATCCAACCATCTGGTTACACATAGTACCTGGTCATATCTAACCACCTGGTCGTATCTAACTACCTGTCAGGTCTAACCATCTGGTCACATCTAACCACTTTGTAACATCTAACCATATGGTCAGATCTTACCACTTGGTCATATCTAACTACCTGGTCAGGTCTAACCACCTTGTAACACCTAGCAACCTGGTGAAAACTAACCACCTGGTCAGGTCTAACCATCTGGCCACATCTAACAACTTTGTAACATCTAAACACATGATCAGATCTAACCACTTGGTCATATCTAAGCACCTGGTCAGATATAACCACTTGATGACATTTGACCACCTGGTCATATCTAACCACCTGGTCATATCTAACCACCTGGTCACATCTAACCACCTGGTCACATCTAACCACCTGCCATCACATAAAGATAACAAAATAGTGGCACTAACTTGTTAAAGAGCCAGCCTCCGCCCAGTCTCCCAATCATCAGCAGCGTGCCAAAGACAATGTAGAAGCTGGCCACCTCAGCCCGCGACATCCCCTTGCTCTCAGCAAAGGCAGGGAAATGGACTGCATGAATGGCAAAACCACCCAGAAAGAACAAGCTGTTGACCGACAGAATCCAGACCGCTCTGTGTCTGCATATCCTGGACAAGGAAACAGAAAAGATGATGTTAGCGAGAGAAATTGTAATGATGCTATAAATAGGGATAACGTCAGGGTATGACTGAGTGAATCATCGGTCATGGGGAAATGGCTGAATGACAGAAGTGGGAAAGTCCCTAATAGCATGGGTTTCACGGGGAGATTGTGAAAAGACAGAACTGAGCAAGTCACGTGTAAATGTGAGATCTGGGGGATTGAGAATGAGGTGGTCATTCTGTGACTGGACCTGAGATTGAAAGGAAGTGAACTGAATCCAGAGTGATAAGTATAAAAATGGATCTGGATGAGAATCGAGTGAATATTAGTCTTGAAGGACAAGGCATGGAGCTGTGCTGAATTACTGTTTAGGATAGCAATTGTGTTCTATGGCCTGTTGATTATGCCTGTTGTGTACATGCCAGCGTTCATCATCTGAAGCATGGCTGGAGACTCAGAGTGTGAGCAAGGCGAGATTGCCTGTATGGCGTAAGTGATTAGTTCTACTGTTGATTCTTGTCACTTGTGTTGTATTGACAACAAACCTGTGAGGTGCTGTCAACTGTCATCGACTGTCATTTAAAGATGTGTGACAGTTGGAGACAAGAGAAGTTTGGCTAGAGTGAACTGTGACATAACACCTAGACAACAGAGCTAGTGTTAAATCTGCACGAGAAAGATTAAGTGCAGAGGAGACATTACAGAAATGATGTGTAGGCTCACGGCAGACACAATCAGTTTTTTAAATGTGTAATCAGATTTCATGGTATCTTGTCATGTTAGGTTATGTTACCATAATCAACTTCAGTGCACACTGTGCATTTCCATATGTGCTCAGTCCTCTAAGCAGCAACCACTCCGAGGTATTTCTACTAATTATTTCCATGAGAGGTTGGTTATGTTGTCTCCTATCTCGGCCTCGAAGGTGTCATAGACGTTCTTCACCATGCTTTACTCCCATGTCACACAATCGTGTTAAAGTGTCAGAGATTCATCATTATCCCAGTCCGTACAGCATTGATATCTGCTATGTCCACGCATCTTCCCGCATGTATTGGTGCACTGCTGGCAGTTGATCTGCTCGCTCATTACCCTTTACCTTAGCATGACCAGGTGTGTAGATCCAGGTAAAGGAGGTTAAGTGCGATTTTTAAATGCTTTCTACCAACAGTTGCCTGTTTGACTAAATAAATTAAAAAATAATTATCTCCCTGCGAGAGTTGGCCACAAGCACTTGAACACACTCACCTGTTACAAACTAACAGTTACCTGATTATTTGCCTCCAGAGACTAGACTTTTGCTCAATGTCTCCGCTGATCATTTCTTCTATTTTCACTGGCAGCATCAAGGAACTTCCCAGATCAGAAGATGCCCAACCAAAACTGCTGCCGAGGTAACTTCTGCCACCTGAACAGTCTTTACGTAGCTGCCCAAATGTGTACGTCTCTTTCGGATGGACGCAACCACGTGTGGATGTTTGTGTAACTGTGCTTCCTGCAGAGCGAGCACTCAATTCTGATAATGTCCTTGATCTGAAAGGACTTGCATGAAAAACTCCAGATTCCTTGTCCTCTGACAGCAAGCCACATTTGAATGCTGCTTCTGTTGCTAAAGTTAATTGTGAGTTGTCTAACAGTGGTTGGACAGATTTGTCTCCATCGAGTTTCGCTGCAGAGACAAAAATGTTTGAATCTGTTTCGTTGCCACACACAGACCCATTCTGAGACTTAGACTGGACACTGCTGCTGTCCACCAGAAGTGCAGACTTGCGAATCAGCTCCAAGGTTTTCAACTGCACTCCTCCATTGGTTATCTGATGACAGCTAACAAACACTCTCTCAGGCTCGCAGCTTCCATCAACTGTATTATTGTTCCTATGTTTCTCAAGTGCAGTTTTCTCATTTCGCGCCTTCCTTTTCCAAAGAGAAGAGAAAGAGAACTGGATCATGCTCCTCTTCTCTATTTCAGTTGGGAAAAATACAGCAGCAAAGACCAGGATGTGAAGCATGATGGCACCATTGAACGCAAAAGCAAATCTCCAGCCGTGGGAGTCGATGAGGTAGCGCTCAAATAACGGCAGAGACAACATGCCGACTCCTGAGGCACACAGGATGACTCCATTGGCCAACATTCTGTACTTCTCAAAGTAGAAGCTTGTGATGACCACCATGGGAGAGTAGGCTATGCCAAAGCCCAGCCCTGCAAGAGAATGAGACGACATGAAATCACATACAATGTCTCTAGATGATGATGTCTGAAGGAAACACAAGAAAACAAGAAGACCTACTGCCTCCCCAACAAGGAGTTGACTAATTGGGGGCTTCCTTCAAAGTCGGAGTACATTTACCTGGGAGGCAAAGAACCAACAGTTTGAATACAAATAAGCAAGATCTGTAAAACGGATGCACATGCAAAACTCAGGTCCTGGAACACAGCCAAAGTCCAGGAATGGGGGAACAACCAGGTCTTTCTGCCAGGGTTTCCAGCCAATGAACACATACAACAGCAAAACCAGAGCAGGGGACATCACTTGGACGGGGTTAAGGCCAGATTTGTTTATTCAATAGTCTCCCCTTAAAGCTCATGAGACCCGTGTACTTTCATTGTGTGTGAAGAGACATGACCCTCATCTGTTACCTGCTTTTTCAGATGTCCTCTGCTACTGCTTGCTGATCTACAATACTTTTTTTTTAAATAAAATTGTTTTCTGACATAAACACAATCAAACTTGCTATCACAATATCTGTTGATATAAGATATATGTATGCATGTACCCCACCAGGACAGGACATCAAACAAAGTGATTAACACCCAGTGACACAAAGACCACCATGCAGATGAGGATCACCAGTAGAGAGGTCCCAGAAACCCCATTCAGCCGTTAGGCCATATTTCTTGTCTGGCTATATATTGAGAGCCCCCGGCAAAAGCCAGGGTGGGGCTTCAGAGTAACTAAAAATGGAATCCCACATTGGGGACGACAGTTACAAAATAAAAGTTAAGCCTGTAGAACCAGACTTCTCTTTGAAGACTTTTTTATGAACCAGGAATCCCAACTAGAGCATCCATCCACTGACCCCTGGTCCTGGATTTATGACGAAGGGGTATTTTTCAATGACCTTATGACCCCTGGTTTAACTCAGCCTCATCAAATGGATTCCAAAATTTGTCTTGGAATAAGATGCAATTCTGACCACTTCTTTGTTATTGTATGTCCATCAGAAGTATGGTCATTTTGGTCACAGTCGTGAGAGAAAGTTAAAAGTCATTGTGATGTGTATAAATAAGTACTCTTTACCTCACCTCAGGCACAAGCTGGCTCAGTGCTGGTTTTATGGATTTTAATGCAAGACTCCTTCTGCCTCATGTCCTTGTCCTAGACTAAGCTTGAAGTTGGTGATCCTCACACATGTAATGTCTATAAATACTTTGGATCTCGCCAGCCCACTCCTAATACATGGGTGATAACGTAAATCAGAACCCGATTCGGAACATGAGTAAAACTCGCTGGTCTAATATCTTACAATACAATAATCCTTGGTTCAAGAAGCTCGCTGGTCTAATATCTTATTTTACAATAATCCTTGGTGCAAGAAGCTCGCTGGTCTAATATCTTACTATACAACAATCCTTGGTTCAAGAAGCTCGCTGGTCTAATATCTTACTATACAACAATCCTTGGTTCAAGAAGCTCGCTGGTCTAATATCTTACTTTACAATAATCCTTGGTGCAAGAAGCTCGCTGGTCTAATATCTTACTACACAATAATCCTTGGTTCAAAAAGCTCGCTGGTCTAATATCTTACTATACAATAATCCTTGGTTCAAGAAGCTCACTGGCCTAATATCTTCCTATATGATAATCCTTGGTTCAAGAAGCTCACTGGCCTAATATCTTCCTATATGATAATCCTTGGTTCAAGAAGCTCACTGACCTAATATCTTCCTATATGATAATCCTTGGTTCAAGAAGCTCACTGGCCTAATATCTTCCTATATGATAATCCTTGGTTCAAGAAGCTCACTGGCCTAATATCTTCCTATATGATAATCCTTGGTTCAACCATTTGTCAACCAAAAGTCGTACTAAACTGCTGATTAGGCTCAAATGTCCATCATTAGAAGTCTGTTCGTCAATTGTGTGATGGAAAGGATCAAATGTTATATCTATGCTGTGAACAGGCACAATACAAATGAGGTCTCTTGGACAAATGGTGAAGAAGAAGTACTATTTCTATCATCAAGGTCAACAGTTGAAGATTAGAAAGGCCCTACCATTAAATCCCTAACTCTACACAGTACCTGTTACAAATCCATAGAAAAACATCATGGCAGACACAGAGTAGGACAAACTGGTAGCCAACATGCCCAGTGACATCAGAGCAGAACCCAGGAACACAGTGACTCTGGCAGACAGCAAGCTGGCCAGGATTCCACTCAAAGGACCTGCCCAAACAGTGAGAATATCAGTTAGTACACATGTCTAGACTCTGCTGTCTGTATAACGATCAGTTAGTACACATGTCTAGATTCTGCTGTCTATATAACAATCAGTTAGTACATATATCTAGACTCTGCTGTCTGTATAACGATCAGTTAGTACACATGTCTAGACTCTGCTGTCTGTATAACGATCAGTTAGTACACATGTCTAGACTCTGCTGTCTGTATAACGATCAGTTAGTACATATATCTAGACTCTGCTGTCTGTATAACGATCAGTTAGTACATATATCTAGACTCTGCTGTCTGTATAACGATCAGTTAGTACATATATCTAGACTCTGCTGTCTGTATAACGATCAGTTAGTACATATATCTAGACTCTGCTGTCTGTATAACGATCAGTTAGTACACATGTCTAGACTCTGCTGTCTGTATAACGATCAGTTAGTACACATGTCTAGATTCTGCTGTCTGTATAACGATCAGTTAGTACACATGTCTAGACTCTGCTGTCTGTATAACGATCAGTTAGTACACATGTCTAGACTCTGCTGTCTGTATAACGATCAGTTAGTACACATGTCTAGATTTTGCTGTCTGTATAACGATCAGTTAGTACACATGTCTCGACTCTGCTGTCTGTATAACGATCAGTTAGTACACATGTCTAGACTCTGCTGTCTGTATAAAGATCAGTTAGTACACATGTCTAGACTCTGCTGTCTGTATAAAGATCAGTTAGTACATATATCTAGACTCTGCTGTCTGTATAAAGATCAGTTAGTACACATGTCTAGACTCTGCTGTCTGTATAACGATCAGTTAGTACATATTTCTAGACTCTGCTGTCTGTATAAAGATCAGTTAGTACACATGTCTAGACTCTGCTGTCTGTATAACGATCAGTTAGTACACATGTCTAGACTCTGCTGTCTGTATAAAGATCAGTTAGTACATATATCTAGACTCTGCTGTCTGTATAAAGATCAGTTAGTACATATGTCTAGATTGTGGTGTCTGTATAAAGATCAGTTAGTACATATATCTAGACTTTACTGTCTGTATAAAGATCAGTTAGTACACATGTCTAGATTGTGGTGTCTATATAAAGATCAGTTAGTACACATGTCTAGATTGTGGTGTCTATATAAAGATCAGTTAGTACACATGTCTAGATTCTGCTGTCTGTAAAACGATCAGTTAGTACACATGTCTAGATTGTGGTGTCTATATAAAGATCAGTTAGTACATATATCCAGACTCTGCTGTCTGTATAAAGATCAGTTAGTACATATATCTAGACTCTGCTGTCTGTATAAAGGTCAGTTAGTACATATATCCAGACTCTGCTGTCTGAAAAATGATCAGTTACTACACATGTCTAGATTGTGCTGTCTGGATAAAAATCAGTTGATACACATGTCTAGACTGTGCTGTCTGGATAAATATATGTAGGTACACATGTCTAGACTGTTCTGTCTTGATAAAGATCAGTTAGAACATATGCCTAGTCTGTGCTATATGGATAATTATCAGTTGGCACACATATCTAGACTTTGCTGTCTGGACAAGATCTGTACACATGTCTAAATTGTGTTGTCTGGATAAATATCAGTTGGTACACATGTCTAGAGTGTGTTGTCTGGATAGATATCAGTTAGTACACATGTCTAGAGTGTGTCATCTTGATAGATATCAGTTGGTACACATGTCTAGAGTGTGTTGTCTGGATAGATATCAGTTGGTACACATGTCTAGAGTGTGTCATCTTGATAGATATCAGTTGGTACACATGTCTAGAGTGTGTTGTCTGGATAGATATCAGTTAGTACACATGTCTAGAGTGTGTTGTCTGGATAGATATCAGTTGGTACACATGTCTAGAGTGTGTCATCTTGATAAATATCAGTTGGTACACATGTCTAGAGAGTGTTGTCTGGATAGATATCAGTTGGTACACATGTCTAGAGTGTGTTGTCTGGATAAATATCAGTTGGTACACATGTCTAGACTGTGCTGTCTGGACAAAGATCAGTTAGTACATATGTTTAGACACTGCTGTCTGGATGAAGATCAGTTAGTACACATGTCTAGAGTGTGCTGTCTGGATAATGATCAGCTGGTACACAGGTTTAAACTGTGCTGTCTGGATAAATATCAGTCGGTACAAATGTCTAGACTGTTGTCTGGATAGATATCAGTTAGTACACATGTCTAGACTGTGTTGTCTGGATAGATATCAGTTAGTACACATGTCTAGACTGTGTTGTCTGGATAGAAATAAGTTAGCGCACATGTTAAGACTGTGTTGTCTGGATAAAGATCAGTTAGTACACATGTCTAGACTGTGTTGTCTGGATAGATATCAGTTAGTAAACATGCCTAGACAGTGTTGTCTGGATAGAAATAAGTTAGCGCACATGTTAAGACTGTGTTGTCTGGATAGAAGATCAGTTAGTACACATGTCTAGACTGTGTTGTCTGGATAAATATAAGTTAGTACACATGTCTAGACAGTGTTGTCTGCATAACAATCAAATAGTACAGATGTGGAGACTATGCTGTCTGGGTAAAGATGATTAGTCTATAAGCATGCTATGGACATTCTGAGTGGCTGATGCAAGTGTGAAGAGACACTTGAGCAAATGGGATTAATGACAAATCCACTAGAATATGTGTGACAAGACTATCGGCAGAAATAAATGCATTCGTGAATGGGAATGTGTGCAGGTTTTTGTGTGTGTGTGTGTGTGTGTATGGGGAGAGTTAAGAAATACTCCCAACACAGTCAGATGTGGACAAATGAAAGAACATTCACTGACTTCTCGCCGGTGCTACGGAGTTCATGCACTGCACCGAGATTCTTCAGAGGCAGACTTGAGTTAGTAGATTGAAGCACCTATGAGTTACTACCCTTGTGCCATGATGTTGATCCGTTGTTTCAAAAAACATAATCACTGACACTGTCTGCTGCTGTAGTCGTCTATTTACACAACCAAAATGTCGGAGCCTCCTCATGTTTCAGAGTATAAATTACTGCACTGACAGACTCAGGGCTTCCCGTACAAATGTTATCACGGGACATGTTTTATCTAGAACAAATATTCTACTTGAGAAAATAATAAAAGCATTACAGGCTACAGAGAACCAGCTGTATCAGCTCTATCAGCTGTTCAACACTGAAAACTGCCCTGGCTTGTGGATAGTGAATACCCGACATAAGGTGGTCTATCGGATGTAGACAATCCAGTATCCACCCTTCAAATTCACTTGTGGGTTTGTGATAAAAAACACAGGAGTGAGTGCCGTCAAGCTGGTAGCAAGAAATTTATCTACTGAACTGTGACTCAAAAAAATATTTCTACTACTACCACCGTCATTACTCTCACTACTTTGATTTTATTTGATCTCTAGTATTATTATTATTACTACTACTGCTATTTTTGTTCCTTTATTTATTATTTGAGTTGTTTTGCATCTTTTTCTTATTTCTCTTCCTAAATTTGATAGTTATTCACATACTTCCACGTTTGGCCAGAATAATCTCCTCCTTGTTTTTGTGGTGTTTGTCCCCCCCCCCCCCCCCCCCCCGCCTCCCTACCACATTTTTTTCCCCCAACATCTTCATGCTTCTTAGTCAATTCAATAGATTAAATTTTGCCAGGTGTGTGGTTCAGTAGAAGTGAGATAAGGGCAATATAACTGGGCACCTCAGGAAAGCAGAACATCCAGCTACCTAACAGAGAGGCCAGTCCAAGGGCAAAAGAGGTCATCAGTGACACTGGTCCGGCACCAACTCCCAGGTCTTCAACCATCTCCACCTAAGATCATTTGGAAGCATGATGTTATTTACAAGAAAATTGTGTAGAGAAATGATGTTATTTACAAGCAAATTGTGTAGAGAAATGATAATATGAATAAGAAAATCGTTAACAACTCTTCTTTTTAGCTTTACCGGCTGTAAATTCAGTCAGAAATTCTGGTTGTTCATCCTCTTGTGGGTTTTGTTCCAGAAATTGAGTTTTGTGTAAACATCTGTTCTAACTATTTGACTTATTTTTATACAGGCTGGTGCATCAGATGCATTCTGATTTTAAAACGACTCTTACAACATGCTTGTTAAGGAAGCAGTGGGTCTTTTTGTTCCCCCCCCCCACCCCACCCCAAAGATGGGACCCCGGAACCCAAGCAGGGGATGAACAAAAGGTCATGAACAAAGTTGGTGATATTAACAAGAAAATCATGTAGAAAAGAAATTTTGTTTACAAGTAAATCGTGTAGAGAAATTACTTAGCCTAGCCATGAACCACTGTATATAGTCTCACGTGTCTGACATAGCTTGTCTTGTGTTAGTTAGTTACTTTTTCCTCTTAAGCTCAAGCTGGCACATAGGGCAGAGGTCATAGCTCTCCATGTCTGGTGGTTCGTTGCCACCTGTTTTAGGTCTCAGATATTCACTGGGCCCATGGTTGAGCCTTCTCTGATGATGGTTCTACACAGGGCCTCTCTTGATCTTTTCCGTTTTCTTTTCCCTTCCAATGTCCATAAGAGGGATTGATAAGGGAGTTCAGTCTTATCCATTTTGAGTCTTTGTGTATCTGACTACAACTGTTCTGATGCTCAAGTTTAAACTGACTCTAGAATCTCATTTGACACTCAAAAAATGTCACCTGACACTAAAAATGTCACCTGACACTAGAGTGTCACCTGGCACTAAAATATCACCTGACAAATGAGTGTCACCTGACACTACACTGTTACCTGAATTATTCCTGCGGAGGCCGTCAGGAAACATATGAGAAAGAGGGACATGAAGCTGCCGGCCAGGACCACCCAGGCCCACCCGTGGTCCATCTTGTGTTCCGGAGCTGACATCATCAACCTGGTGGTGAAAGCAGAAGATCAGGTCAGGCATTTCCAGCAGAATAGCTGCTTATCATAGGGACTTGCAACACAGGTAAGTCCTGCCAGGTAGCTACTCTGGTGTTGCTGTGAAGGTTCTAAGCCAGAGCTATTCAACAGGCAGTCTGCAGGACAAATCTGGCCCACACAGGCCTAGCAAATGGTCCGCGGACCACTTGCTTTATTAATGTACTGTATTAATGATCTTTCTATACTGGGGTTTAGGCCTCTGGTCTGCAAAGATTCTTATTTCCCACCATGTTGACCCCAGAATAAATTAAATTGACTGACCCAGTTCTAAGCCAAAGATTTATATGATGAAGAAAAAACCTTTCTTGCTTACAAATTTTAACAAAGGGGTAAATTAAACTGAGTGACCCTCTTCTAAGTCGAAGATTTGAGTGGTGAAGAAACTAAAACTCACTTTGCTCCAATATGTTGGCCCCTCAGTTAATTAAACTTAATGATCCTGTTCTAAGCCAGAGATGTATGTGGTAACATCATGAAAACCTTCCTTTCTTGTCTGTCTTCTTAGAGAAGTCTCAAGTACTTGTAAGCTGGAGCTGGGCTGACACACACAAAAATACAGCTCCATTGGTTTGTAACCTAACACGTTATACTAGATCCTAGAGACATTTATATTTCCTAGTGTACTGTATGTTTTCTGTTTCTCTGCCTGTGTATTACATCCCCCCTACCCTTTCTTTGCTCGCTCTCACTCTCTCTCTCTCTGTGCATTTGTGTGTGCGTGTGGGGGTAGGGGGAGAAGGGTGCTGTAAGATACATTGGCATTGACACTATCCAAATAAGACAGACACTAGAGCACAAACAACCAGACGCTTGTCTACTGTCTCCTCGACATCCTGTCACAGCTGTGAGAAGGCAGGTACAATGAAGTGTATCCTCTCAATTGTAACTTTACACTCTCACATCTGGCACACTGTATACAGCTGTTGTATCTTCACACCTCAATGGTTTCTGAGGTCATGCCTTTATTGTGTTCTTCACTAAGCGCCTTTTCAACACTTCTTTTGTTATTTGACATAAAATGTTTTGTTTCATACTTGTTTACAATTTCACATTGTCTCTACAATGAAGTAAACAGGGGATGACTGCGGTCGAGCTGATTGTGGAGAAATGCTGAACATAACACAAAATGTGAGTAAAAAGCTCAACAGAGTCAATGGATATGATACACAAAAACACAAACGAACATCTCAACCAAAGTATTGACAGAATACTATAAATTGAGTACTATACTATATAGTTTTCATAAAATAAAGCACAAAACTGAATAAATTCAACTGAAAATAGCATTTCAGTTGAATTTATATAGTATTCCCTTGATAAAGACTTTGGTCGAAACGTTTGCTTTTGTTTGTGTGCATCTTGTCCATTCCCTCTGTTGAACTTTTAACAATGTTTATGTTAAATTTAGCAATTCTCCACAATGGAGGTTGGCAACAGTGCACTGGTGTTGTATTTGGGGGGATATTACCTGGTGAAGCTCTAATCTCTTCCACGTTGCAACTCTTGTATCATTGTGCAAAAACCACGAGAACAGTGGTTTTTATTTTTTTTTATTTTTTTAACTGTCTCAGGCAGGAACGAACCCTCGTACTCCAGGATCATGGAACTGTAAGCCTCTACGCAATGAGCCTGCAGGGATTTATATTGAAATTTTTTTTAATGTGAGATAAAAATGTCAATGTGAGACCTCTACTACGATATCAAAGATGTGTGCAAGCGGGACATGAATGATACAGGTATTTAGAATGACTCATGATAACAAAATGCCATGGGCCATGTTGTGTGGAGGCAGCGCATCAGGAAAGGAAATAGAATAAAGGAAAACAATAACTGCAGAAAGGATGAGAGCCGAGCGTGACTCCCCTCTAACTTAGACTAGCGCATGTGAAAGGTTAGCAAGCATGAATAAGCAGTCAAACACTGTGTGTATAGGACCGGGAATGGTTACTTGAACAGAGAAATGTCCACTATGGAAAAAAGGGTGTTGGGGGGGGGGGGGGGGGGGGGTGGAGAGATAGTGCGGCAGCTGAACCACTAATCACATGTTAGATAACCAAACCCCCCCCCCCCCCCCACATTTTCCCCGTTTCCCAGTCGATTAGCTAACGTTACTTAGTAGGCATATAGGGCTAGACCTATATTTTATAAACTAATTGACACTTGGTGTGTGATGTAGTCAGCATCACGCCGGCCACCTGTACTCCCCAGGACTGCACCTAGTACCCACTCAAGACTGGGTCTATCTGGGAACAAAGATCAGCTAAAGATGGGTATTACAAATCAAACTCTCCGCCTCAGAGCTGAAGGGTGGGGAGGTACAGGGAAATATCCGTGTCACAAACACTGCTTTCTCTAATATTGCCTAAAAACTGAATCACAATACATTTTGGCTGAGTGCCCTCAAAAATAGGTTACTTGAAGCGTTTCCATGTTGCATTGTGTGACAATATAATATGCTTTCAAACTGTTGTGTTCTGATTGTATTCTTATTACAAATCGACAAGCGGATATTGTAAAGTGGATATACAAGATTTTCATACTTTTTTGTTAGATTACAGCAATTTTAATTTTAATTCACGGGAGACAGTCGTGTTGCGATGTGTGTGTCACTGTTTCTAGTCAGTAGTTCGGATTTTGGGGAACTGGCTGTTTATTACTTTTCTACTTTAAATGTAAAAATCTTACTTTTAGGGAAAATACAAACAGGTAATTTAGAAGCCATATCTGGAGAATATCGAAAGTTGTCAGGTGCAAACTATCTTGTGTTGGAAAAAAACTATTGCTTTCATATTGACTGTGCATAAATGGTGCAACCACACTGTGGATAAATTGTGTCAAGATATTTCGGAGCTCTAGGTAAGTGGATGAAAGTAATATTTAATTTACTAACTAACCTCTCTCAGCAAGTCTTTGAGGTGTGAAGATACAACGGCTGTGTACAGTGCGCCAGATGTGAGAGTGTAAAGTTACAATTGAGAGGATACACTTCATTGTACCTCCTTCTAACACTCTTTGCCTCTTTATTAATTGTTGACTAACAGTATAATTATATGTTGTAGCAGTACACTAATAATATTAATCCTTAACCATTTGACTTATGTTTCGCAAACACTGGCTGTAAACTCTTGTGGAAACTTCTGGTTGTTCATCCACTTCTTATGCATATTTGCAGTTGTACGGTCTGTGATAATTTTTGTAAACTGGCTTTTGCTTCGCTTCGCAAACACTGGCTGTAAACTCCTGCGGAATCTTCTGGTTGTTCATCCACTTCTTATGCATATTTGCAGTTGTACAGTCTGTATTAATTTTTGTAAATTGGCTTTTGCTTCGCAAACACTGGCTGTAAACTCTGGCAGAAACTTCTGGTTGTTCATCTTATTCTGGGCTTTAGTCTTGTTCCAGACAGTTTTGAACAACGAGATCTGTTATCTATATAGGGATTTTTTTTGTTTGATATGTGTATGTTGCTCAGCAATTTGCAGTTATATGGTCTTTTTTAATTTGCTTTAATTACCTTTAAAATAATATACCATTCATGATACTTATACGCGTTGTTGCATGCAGTAATTGGAAATGTGTGTGATGTATTTTTAAACACTAACCAAAAAATTTGCAATGATAAGGAATAGATTTCATCCAACAAGATGAAACTGGACAAATTTGTTTGTGCTGTTTTTACCTTGAGGAGACATATTTAGTAGTGCTATAAGTACTGTTAAGAAAAGTACTCTGGGTGAAAAAAGTATTGCACATATCAATTTTATTGATTGTGCTTGTTTACTAATTATTAAATAATATAATTATATGTTGTAGTAGTCTACTAATAATAATAACCATAAATCATTTATAGTTATGTAATGTATGACATGTGTATGTTTCATAGCAGTATTTTTATGCGCTAAATTTGTAAAGTACAAATGTCACCCACCTGCCCCCCCCCCTTTTCCCCCGCTCCTCTGATGCAACAATATCCTCTCAGAATCAAAGAGTTAGGACTGATATTTCTTTACTTTTGCTGGAACAACTTTTAGTTTATATCTAAATGTTATTGATGTTTATGTTCATGTTGACTGTAGCAAAAGCATTTTTGTTTGTCTGTAAGAGCCTTTATTGTTATATTTAATTGGCACACTTATTTACCTTAAAAATGACGTATAGTTCTATAAAATATGTCGAAAATTAATGAAACTGTAGTTTAATTTGTGTATACATCTCCTCGATAAAAACTGTGGATGCAGAGGGACTCAATTCTTGCACAAGAACGGGAATCCCCGTTGACCTGTAAGGCCTATAAATAGAGAAGGCCGTGGTCACAAACAAGACACGACCAGCAACTGGCGGACGTGACGCGGAACATCTCGTGTATGTTGCTGCACGTGAGTGTCACGTGGGGGAGGTCAGAGGTGTTTCCCCAAGAAAGAGAGCAAGCTAGAAAGAAAATGGGTTCCAGAGGACTGGATAAACTGGCAAGCAAACACGCAGACGTCAAGTAACCGCGACAGCTACGCCAATTTACACGTGCATCAACGTGTGTCCATGTGAGCCGTTTTTTGGACAACAAGCACGGAAATCTAGCCACCAAGAGAACAACCCTCATCCCCAAACATACACATCAACTGTCAGCCTCATTTGACCTTTGCCCCTGGCAACAGCAATACACAGAGAGTAAATACCAGCAACGTCATGCGTACGTCTTGTTCGATTTTCTTTAACTGTGTCAGCAACAACGACCAGCTGAGTTCAGAGTCATCAAACGTTGCAACCTTCAGGCGTGTGATACTGCCAAGTTACACACGTGTGCACTTTGGATATTTAAAATCCACATTTAGATGTTTTCCTTGCGTTTAGATGGCGTTTTTGACGTTTAGATGTTTTTCTAGATGTTTTTCATCTACAGTGAATTTATCAAATCTAACCTAAGAAACAGGATAAAATTGACCTCTTAAATGCTATCTAGACAATAATTTTGGCATGATAAGAGTATGAAAATGCTGTCCCACTTATCAGCTTCCTGATTGTGTATTAAAAGAAACTGGGACAGCTAAAGCATACCAGAGTCATTTTGGATCTGAAGCTTCAACTTCATCATCCAACCTTAGTTTATCCTGTGGATCTTGTAGAGCAGTCTTCAGTAAAGATGAGGACATGATTCTATAGGGTAAGTCGTATCAATTGCTGTGTAATGTTTGACTCTTTCTATTTGGATGTTTTTTCTAGATGTTTTCCACGCAAATTTAGATGTTTTTAGATATGTTTTTGACTTCGTTTTGGATATTTTTTTGTCAAAGAAAAGTGGCAACACTGGTGTGCACACACAGAGGTGGCGAAAGTTAAGGATGGAGGGAGAGAGAGAAAGGGAGACACGGATGGGGAGAGGAACGGAGAGATGGGGCGGGGTGGTACTTATGGGTACTGGAAACCCGGACACCTTGAAGGAACACCCTTCCCCCCCCCCCCCCCCCTCCCATCGGAAACAAATTGTCATGTGGTGATGTGAACATTGAAATCCCCACAGAAAGTGACAATCATACACTTCTAGGAGAAGACACATCTAGATGTATCAACCTGACAACCCCGGGCGGGTACGTTGACGTCATCGCCTTTTTGAAACAGCACTAGGATTTCGGTTAGGACCGGTATTTCCCCGATTATAGAAATAGAAAGACCTGATCTGGTTTCTTTTGAGGCGGGAGAGTTGGAGTTGGGGGGGGGGGTGGTATGTAGAATCTCCCGGGATATAGCGGAGTTGCAAGGAAACCTGACCCCGGTATGCAGCATAATGTGGTTGGTGTTTGAAGGTTGAATAAAGTCAAACTTTCGAGCGGGGCTGACACAGTTGTCTCTTGACATCTACAAACACACTAACTTGAGCCATACATGGTTCAAACGATCACACAAACGTTGAG
Source organism: Candidula unifasciata (assembly GCA_905116865.2). Classification (NCBI taxonomy): domain Eukaryota; kingdom Metazoa; phylum Mollusca; class Gastropoda; order Stylommatophora; family Geomitridae; genus Candidula; species Candidula unifasciata. The sequence continues at coordinate 75,408 of CAJHNH020001944.1, read as the reverse complement.
AACAACACTCTAGTGTGGGTTCCCATAATATCCGCCAATATCCCAGGGTGACAACATCGGATACTCTATCAGTTGGAGTTATATACAACTTACAACATTCTATCACCAGGTGCTATATACAACTTCCGACACTATCATAAGAGTGTTGTATACAGCTTCCAACATTCTAGCACGAAGTGTTATTTACAACTTCTTACACTATCATGAGAGTGCTGTAAACTTCCGAAACTCTAACACGAGGTGTTAAATACAACTTCCCGCATTCTAACACGAGCTGCTATATACAACTGCCGATACTCTAACACGAGCTGCAAATACAACTTACGACACTCTAACATGAGGTGTTATATACAACTTACGACATTTTAACACGAGGTATTATTTACAACTTCCGACACTCTAGTTTACAACTTCCGGCATTCTAACACGAGGTGTTATATACAACTTACGACATTTTAACACGAGGTATTATTTACAACTTCCGACACTCTAGTTACATACAACTTCCGGCATTCTAACACGAGGTGTTATATACAACTTACGACATTCTAACACGAGGTGTTATATGCAACTTCAGACACTGTCGCGAGGGTGTTACCCGACAAATGAATATGGTAACCTGCAGACAGATCGGTCATTGGGCTGGCTGTACTACATAACATCTAGTAATCTGTGAAGATATTGAGATTGTGTGTGTGAGTGCGTGTGTGGGGAGAGCATTATCGCCTGCTGCCCGTCCTGGAATTGAACCGTTTCCACACGGAGCTTTGTTCAAACAAACTAAACATCTACACCTTGTAAACGGGGTCCAGAAATAGGCCTGGCAGGGTGAGTGTACTATGACCCAGAAATAACGACAGGTGAGTCTGCTGGCAGTGAGGTCAGTGGTTCTGGAACTTTGTTTGTCGTCACCGCACCCAAAAAATAAATTCGCGGCACACCTATTCCCAAGTCGGCTCTGTGGCTAAGTCGATGCGAACGCTTCGTAATGCCGGGATGCCCAGCTGCGGACCATGTACCTTGCGTTGGTTTCGACAGCGGTATCAAGAAAGCCGACCGTCCAGAGGCAATAACAAACTAATGGACGTAAATTTGCCTAGAAAAACCACACAACAGCCAGGGGCTGTTGGGTTGGTTCTGCAACGTCCTGTAAAGGATACGCAACTAACCTTAACCTAACCTATTCCCAAAGCAGTTTGCCTACTTGAGAAAAGAAAAACAGTGCACATTTAATTTTCAGTTGTCTTTAATGCGATGAATTAAACTGTTTGGATGCAATTTTCATCATTTCCTTTATGTAAATGGGAAGTTTAGTTAATTGTACCCTCAAATCACGTGACCCAGAAAGTGTGCACCTGTATCTGTTATTTATGTAAGCGTATGTTGAGAATGCACTGCAGCCTTGTGAATGTTTTCTGAATACACCAACACCTGCATCAAGAACTCTTCTTGGCTTCCTTCGTGTGTTTATTTTTTTTTTAAACGGCTGTCTTCGCTGATCTCAAGCAGATTTTGAATAATTCTTGATTACTGCTGCGGCACTCCTGGAATACGCACCCAGTTTTAGAACTGCTGCCATATGTAACAATTTGCTAGGTAACTGAAAGCACATTCCAGAACTGAAAACTGACTAGGGATATGTGGTTGGACGCAGATCACATACAACATACAGTTGGTCAGGTCTACGACTGCATGTCACCAGACAATCGACCAAAAACCAACGCTCCTGGTCAAGTGCAGGCTCCCGCCCAAGTACACGCTCCCGTTGAGTGCTCACGCCCGGTCAAGTGCATGCTCCTGATTAAGTGCATGCTCCTGATTAAGTGCACGCACCCAGTCAAGTGCACGCACCCAGTCAAGTGCACGCATCCAGTCAAGTGCATGCATCCAGTCAAGTGCAAGCACCCAGTCAAGTGTATGCATCTGGTTAAGTACACACCCCCAGTCAAGTGCATGCTCCCAGTCAAGTGCACACCCCCAGTCAAGTGCATGCTCCCAGTCAAGTGCACACCCCCAGTCAAGTGCATGCTCCCAGTCAAGTGCATGCTCCCAGTCCAGTGCATGTTCCTGGTCAGGTGCACGCACCCAGTCAAGTATACACTTCTCATCAAGTGCACACTTCCAGTCAAGTGCATGACTTGTCCACGTCAAGTTGTATACTGGGTATGTGGTACATAGTGGTGAACAGAACAACCAGCTGTGGGTGGGTGGTGTAACAGAACAATTAGCTGTGGGTGGGTGGTGTAACATAGAACAACCAGCTGTGGGTGGGTGGTGTAACATAGAACAACCAGCTGTGGGTGGGTGGTGTAACATAGAACAACCAGCAGTGGGTGGGTGGTGTAACAGAACAACCAGCTATGGGTGGGTGGTGTAACATAGAACAACCAGCTGTGGGTGGGTGGTGTAACAGAACAACCAGCTATGGGTGGGTATTGTAACCTAGAACAACCAGCTGTGGGTGGGTGGTGTAACATAGAACAACCAACAGTGGGTGGGTGGTGGTGTAACTGAACAACCAGCAGTGGGTGGGTGGTGTAACTGAACAACCAGCTGTGGATGGGTGGTGTAACACAGAACAACAAACTGTGTATGGTGTAACACAGAACAACCAGCTGTGGGTGGTGTAACACGGAACAAACAGCTGTATGTGTGTAACATAGAACAAACAGCTGTGTGTGGTGTAACAGAACAACTAGCTGCGGGTGGTGTAACACAGAACAAACAGCTGTATGTGTGTAACATAGAACAACCAGCTGTGTGTGGTGTAACAGAACAACCAGCTGTATGTGATGTAACATAGAACAACCAGCTGTGTGTGATGTAACATAGAACAACCAGCTGTGTGTGATGTAACATAGAACAACCAGCTGGTTGTGGTGTAACAGAACAACCAGCTATGAGTGGTGGAACAGAACGACCAGCTGTGGGTGGTGTAACAGAACAACCAGTTCTGTGTAGTGTAAAAAACAACCAGCTGTGTGTGGTGTAACACAGAATAACTATCTGTGGGTGGTGTAACATAGAACAACCAGCTGTTTGTGGTGTAACAGAACAACCAGCTGTGGGTGGTGTAACAGAACAACCATCTGTGGGAGGTGTAACATAGAACAACCATCTGTGGGAGGTGTAACATAGAACAACTAGCTGTGGGAGGTGTAACATAAAACAACCAGCTATGGGTGGTGTAACAGAACAACCAGCTGTGGGTAGCGTAACAGAACAATCATCTGTGGGAGGTGTAACAGAACAACCAGCTGTGTGTGGTGTAACATAGAACAACCAGCTGTGTGTGGTGTAACAGAACAACCAGCTGTGGGCGGTGTAACAGAACAGCCAACTGTGTGTGGTGTAACAGAACAACCAGCTGTGGGTGGTGTAACAGAACAGCCAACTGTGTGTGGTTAACAGAACAACCAGTTGTGTGTGGTGTAACAGAACAACCATCTGTGGGTAGGTAGTGTAACATAGAACAACCAGCTTTAGGTTTTTGGTGTAATGTAGAGCTACCAGCTGTGAGGGGTGGAGTAACATAAAACAGCCAGCTGTGGGTTGGTGGTGTAACAAAACAAACAACTATGGGCAGGTAGTGTAACAGAACAACCAGCTGTGAGTGGATGGTGTAACATAGAGCAACCAGCTGTGGGTTTGTAGTGCAACAGAGCAACTAACTGTGGATTGTGGTGTAACATAGAACAACCAGCTGTGAGTAGATGGTGTAACATAGAGCAGCCAGCTGTGAGTGGATGGTGTAACAACGAGCAACCTGCTGTGGGTTGGTAGTGTAACAGAGCAACTAACTGTGGTTTGTGGTGTAACATAGAACAACCAGCTGTGAGTGGATGGCGTAACAGAACAACCTGCTGTGAGTGGATGGTGTAACATAGAGCAACCAGCTGTGAGTGGATGGTGTAACAGAACAACCTGCTGTGAGTGGATGGTGTAACATAGAGCAACCAGCTGTGGGTTGGTGGTGTAACATAGAGCAGCCAGCTGTGAGTGGATGGTGTAACAAAGAGCAACCAGCTGTGGGTTGGTAGTGTATCAGAGCAACTAACTGTGGGTTGGTGGTGTAACATAGAGCAACCAGCTGTGGGTTGGTGGTGAAACATAGAGCTACCAGCTCTGAGTTGGTGGTGTAAAATAGAACTAGTTGTTGGCAAATGGTGTAACATTACACAATCAGCTGTGATTGGTAGACAGACAGATAGGCGGACGGAGACAGACAGACATTCAAATACATAGATAAAGAGACAGATAAAAAGATAGACAGAACAGATATTCACCTGACACAAGATTAGCTGGCAGCTAGAAACATGGCACAGTAACACAACACATGAATCATGTGAGACTAAAAAGCTCCTATGAAACGTTAATGTTGACAACACACAGCGGATTATAACATAAACAAGGACACAGACAGGACTTACATTCCACTGCAGTGCTGTGTGCTTGTGTCGAGTCACCCCGCCATTGGCCACGATCTGTATACCAACAAAGCCAGTAGTAGGGGACAGAGAGCTCGGCGAGTGCGAGTGATTGTCATCGTCCTCATCAGCTGTGAATCGCTGCTTGTCGACATCCGGAACTGCCCTGGCTTACTCACCAGTGGGAACTGGCTTGAGGTCCAATCAGGGAACCAGACCAGCACTGAACGCCTCGCCCTGCCTGTGTCACAGTGCACGCCATTGTGGTCCATCTAAAACTACCCCCAAGTTATTCATTTTTTTGCCTGATAATGGTGTCGGCTCTGTGGCTAAGTCGATGCGAACGCTTCGTAATGCCGGTTTCTATCCCAGCTGCGGGCCATTTCGACAGTGATATCAGTGGACCGACCGTCAAGAAAGCAATGGCAAACTACTGGACGTAAATTTGCCTAGGGAAACCACACAACAGCCAGGGGCTGCTGGGTTGGTTCTGCAACATCCTGTAAAGGATATGCAACTAACCTTTAACCTGATAATGGTGGGCTGACTTTTGGGTGATGATAAGCCATAATATCAGGGCTACCAATACTGGGTATTTTCCTCAAGATCTGGGTTTTTATTTGACGCTTGGGTTCAGATTTCTATCTTCGTTTACCCCACCAGGACATCACACAAGCGATAAACACCCGATGACACAATGTGCCACCACGTGGATGAGGATCACCCGTGGAGAGGTCCCAGAAATCGCGTTCAGTCATTAGACCATATTTATGGCCGGGCTATATTGCGGCCCCTGGCAAGAGCCAGAATAGGGCTCACAAAAACGAAAAATTGCATCTCATAAGGAGATGACTAGTTTACCACTCTGTTCAGATTTTGTAATTAAAAAAAAAATTTTTTTTTAATAAAAGTAGGTAAATGTTTCGTTTCATAACTATACAATTTGTACTTTTAATCATTCTTATTTTTTTTGTTTGGTTCTTCGCTTATGTATTGCTATTTTTTGGGTGTTAGCTTAGCTTGGGTTATGAATAAAAAATCTCATTGACAACCCTGCAGGATATTTCAGAGTTAAGGGGTGGCTTGGAATGTAATCACAGATTTCATTTCCCAGCGCGAAAGACAAATTCATTATTTTACTATTTATTATTACAGTTTAACTACTGCAAATTTCCCCGTCTCGAACAAAGCGAAAAGCACGCTCGCTGCTTGCTTATCTACTCTCAGAAACTAATGAGTGAAAGTTACTAGTTACCACTACTACAAAGATAGCTGCGCACACATACTCTCAACAACAACCAAGTGACGGTGAGGAAAACTGATTACCCATAGCCACTGGTTGGAACCTAGAGACTTAGGTAGTGAAACTACCCAACACCCCTATCACAACCTTAGGTTTTTTCATGTCAGTGCCAATACTGGGGTCAGTCAATATTCAACTCTATGGACCTAGCTTACAGTCAATATTCAACTCTCTGGTCCTAGCTTACAGTCAATATTCAACTCTCTGATATTTTTAAAAAAAAATGTCAGTCCAGAATGGACCATTTATCCCATTCTCCAACAGCAACAACGAAGAGCGAAGTATTACAACAGCAATAGAAAGAAAAAGTATTTCAAAATCAGTAGGCAGAGAGAGAAGCATCACAATATCAACCTCAGAAGTATCACAACAGCAGAGGGCAAACAAAAGTATCACAACAAGCAAAAGATAGAGAGAAGTATCACAAGAACAGCAGGCAGAGAGAAGTATCACAACATCAGCAGAGAGAAGTATCACAAGAACAGCAACAGATAGAAGTATCACAACAACAGCATGCACAGAAGTCATGACAACAGTAACAGATAGAGAAAAGTATCACAATAACAGCAGGCATATAGAGATTTATTACAACAACAGCAGCGGACAGAAGTATCAGAGCAACAGCAACAAATAAAGAAAAGTATCAAAAACAACATCAACAGATGGAGAAAAGCATCATAACCACAGCAGACAGAGAATGATCACAACATCAGCAGAAAGAAGTATCACAACAGCAGAAAGCAGAGAGAAGTATCACAACAGCAGCCAGCAGAGTGAAGTATCACAACAACAGCAAGCAGAGAAAAGTATAACAACAGCAGCAAGCAGAGAGAAGTATCACAACATCATTAGGCGGAAAGAAGTATCACAACAGCAGCAAGCAGAGAAAAGTATAACAACAGCAGCAAGCAGAGAGAAGTATCACAACAACATCAGACAAAAGAAGTATCACAACAGCAGCAAGCAGAGAGAAGTATCACAACAACATCTGACAAAAAGAAGTATCACAAAAGCAGCAAGCAGAGAAAAGTATCACAACAACATCAGGCAGAAAAAAGTATCACAACAGGAACAGGCAGAAAGAAATATCACAACAGCAACAGACAGAAAGAAGTATCACAACAGCAGCAGACAGAAAGAAGTATCACAACAGCAACAGACAGAAAGAAGTATCACAACAAAAACAGGCAGAAAGACAGTGACATGTCCACACCTGGGTAAATCAATAAGGTAATCAACAGGTCTAGTTACCTGTGTCCACCTCCAGAGAAACACTTGCTTTGTGTTACAAAAACTGCACCCATAAAATGATGGCAATAAAGTGGCTTTTATTTGAGTTATAACATCAAGGACAAAAACATGATATAGCGGGTTAAACAAGAAGATATGTCCACGCTGAACTGAAACATCGCAGCTGTATAAACAGAGGCCAGCTCAAGGAAACTGTACAGGAGAATGCTAGGGGAAGCTGTCAGGCTCTTTCCAGAGAACACTCCCACAGACACCACAAAAACAACATTTCAGTCGGAGTCCAGTGTGGTGACATCATTGTCTGGTGATCAGATGCTTCAGACACACAAGACTGTCAGTCCATCATTCAGCTAAACCAGTGGCGCTCTTTGGTTGTGGAGTCCACTTGGTACAGCCGGCCAGTCACTGCAATCAATCACCAGGTCAGTTGTGGCAACATTCAGCTGACTTAACTGTCTTTTACAATGTATTTCATACCTGGGGAACAGTCCCATGGTCAGCAGTCACACTGTCAGCAATCAGTCCCACTGTCAGCAATCAGTCATAATGTCAGTAATAAGTCATAATGTCAGCAATCAGTCACACAGTCAGCAATCAGTTATAATGTCAGCAATCAGTCACACAATCAGCAATGAGTCATAATGTCAGCAATCAGTCACACAGTCAGCAATCAGTCATAATGTCAGCAATCAGTCATACTGTCAGCAATCAGACACATTGTCAACAATCAGCCCTACTGTCAGCAATCAGTCACACTGTCAGCAATCAGTCATACTGTTAGCAATTAGTCATCCTGTCCATAATTAATCAGTTAGCAATCAGTCACACTGTTAGCAATCAGTCAAACTGTACATAATCAAACACAGCCAGCAATCAATCACATTGTCCATAATCAATCACAGTCAGCAATCAGTCACACTGTCTGCAATCAGTCATCTTGTCAGCAATCAATCACACTGTCAGCAATCAGTCACACTGTCAGCAATCAGTCACAATATCAGCATTCAGTCCCCATGTCTGCATTCAAACACACTGTTTATAATCAATAACAGTCAGCTATCAGTCACACAGTCCATAATAAATCACAGTCAGCAATCAGTCACACTCTGCAATCAATGACAGTGTAAAAAAATCACTCACCCCATCTGCAATTATTCACAGTCAGCAATTAATCACAGTCAGCAATCGGTCAAATTGTCAGCAATCAGTCACACTGCCCATAATCAGTCACCCTGTCAACAATCAGTCACCCTCTCTGCAATCAATCACAGTGTCAGCAATCAGTCACCCTGTCAACAATCAGTCAAACTGTACATAATCAAACACAGCCAGCAATCAATCACACTGTCCATAATCAATCACACTGTCCATAATCAATCACAGTCAGCAGTCACACTGTCAACAATCAGTCAAACTGTACATAATCAAACACAGCCAGCAACCAATCACACTGTCCATAATCAATCACAGTCAGCAATCAGTCACACTGTCAGCAGTCACACTGTTAGCAATCAGTCAAACTGTACATAATCAAACACAGCCAGCAATCAATCACACTGTTCATAATCAATTACAGTCAGCAATCAGTCACACTGTCTGCAATCAATCACAGTCAGCAATCAGTCACCTTGTCAGCAATCAATCACACTGTCAGCAATCAGTCACACTGTCAGCAATCAGTCACAACATCATCATTCAGTCACCATGTCTGCATTCAAACACACTGTCCATAATCAATCACAGACAGCTATCAGTCACACGGTCCATAATAAATCACAGTCAGCAATCAGTCACACTGCCATAATCAATCACAGTCAGCAATCAGTCACACTATCAGCAATTAGTCACGCTGAAAAAAAAAATCACTTACCCCATCAGCAATCATTCACAGTCAGCAATTAATCAGTCAGCAATCGGTCACACTGTCAGCAATCAGTCACACTGTCCATAACCAGTCACACAGCCAGCAATCAGTCACCCTCTCCACAATCAATCACAGCAATCAATCACAGTCAGCAATCAGTCACACAGTCAGTCACACTGTCAGCAATAAATCACAGTCAGCTGTGTAACTGTCTCCCTTACAGAGCCTACTTACATCACTGACTTTAGCCTTCTTCTTTCTTTTCTCTATGCCCGGAATGCTTCGCAGCATCAGGGCAGGAAGATTTCTCTAGAACAGGCCCTTCTGTTCATTTCTTATATAGTACTTTTCAGTGTCTCTGATATTTCTGCACTCCAATTTCTGCGTGGTCGACCTCTGGGTCTGTTACCACTGTGTCTGTATAACATTGCTCTCTGTGGTGCCCTGTCTGCTGCTAATCTTGTTACATGGCTAAACCATTTGATTTGTTGTCTACCTATAAAATTCAATATTGGTTCTGTGATGATTCTACTCCTGATATCAACGTTCCTAAGTCGATCATTCCATGTTACACCTAGCATAGTACGTAAACATTTCATTTCTGTCCTTGACTATTTTCCTCTGTCTTCTGAAGACTGTCCATTTTTGACATTGATAGCAAGCATTGGTAAGTATATTGTGTTAAACAGTGTTCTTTTAGTGTTAATATTCACAAGCTTGCATTTCAAAATTGGTGCCATTTGGCCTAAAAAAACTTGATTGGCTTTTTTTGCATCTTTGTTTGATTTCTATATTAATTCTTCTGAAAAGATGCTTCCCAGATATTTAAAACCCGTCGCGTGCTTTAATTGCTGTTCATCAATTTTGATATTGGTGGTTCTTCCTTTTCTGGAGAATGTCATCACTTCTGTTTTGTCTACGTTCTGTCATAGTTTGGCATTTTGAGTGGAGTCTATTAATATGTTCTTGTATTTGTACTGCTGTTGCTGGTGCTATGATTGCCTGGTCACCGGCAAAAAGCAATTAATTTAGCAATTCTCCAATGTTGTCCCCCTCGCTGATGTTAGCTGATTTGCAAATTTGGTTGACATATGTGATGAACAGCTGTGGTGATAGAACGCACCCCTGTCTCACATCCGATCTAACGTAGAACTTTTCTGACATTCCTGTATTTGTTTTAACTGCGCATTGGCTGTTCACATACACACTCTTGCACAGTTTAATAAGATGTTAAGATCTAATGTTTCGACCCAGCCCTGAGTGACTACTGGGTGCAGTCCCGGGAAGTAAAGGCAGCCGGCGTGATGCTGACCACATCACCCATCATGTGCCGATTGGTCTATAAAAATATAGGTCCCCCGTGTGGGTTCCGGGGCCCTATTGTGGGGAAAACAAGAATAGACCCACTGCCTCCCCAAAAGCATGTCGTAAGAGTCGACTAATTGGGGAGCTTCCTTTGAAGTCGGAGTGCATCTGCCTGAGAGGCAAGGAACCAGCAGTCTACATTCAATTGAATCAGATCTGTAAAACTGATGCACACGCAACACTCAGGTTCTGGAGCAGGACTGCAGTCCAGAAGTGGACGAACAACCAGAACTTTACGCCAGAGTGTACAGCTGGTGAACGCGAAGAAGAAGAAGAATATAGGTCTAGCCCTATATGCCCTATTTGCCTAAAGGCATGGAAAAGGGTCCTTTACAACTTTTTTTTAAAAGTAAGATCTAATGTAGAACTTTTCTGACATTCTTGTATTTGTTCTAACTGTGCATTAACTGTTCACATATAAACTCTCGCACAATTTAAAAAGATGTTACACTTTAGCCTACAGTTGTGAAATTTTCTCTCTTACAAATGCTTTGTATGCGCATGTGTGAATGCATGCGTGCGTATATCAATGATGTAAGTCTAGAGACAAATAACCTGTTTAAAATGGTCATACACCTTAAATTGTTTTTCCTCCAGAAATTGAGACAATTTACTACTTTCCTCTCCAGTGTTCTAAACATGTTACAGAAATAAAAACTAAATACTTGTTCTCTCCAGTTTTGTTACACTGTTACTGCCATAAACTAGAATCTCCATTTTCAAGTAATCTTCCATATTGTTACTTACATGGATCATAAGCGATTCCATCATAGATCTGGTATTCCTCCAGTGGCAATGATCCATTTTTGATGACTGCTGGACTACTGACCGGGCTGGCTAAGCCAGAGTCTGTGTCTGATGCCACGATCTGAAGCTTTTTGTAGAGTTCCTGGGTAAAAATTGTTAATAGAAACAATATCACATCACAGATAAACGAAAGAAAATCACATCACAGAGACATCACATTATAGAGACACATCACATTATAGAGACACATCACATCATGAAGACACATACAATCACAGAGATACATCAAAGAGACACATCTCAGAGAAACATCACATCAAAGAGAACATCACATCACACAGACACATCCCAAAGAGACATCACAGAGACATATCTTATCATAGAGACACATCACATCACAGAGATATGTCACATTATGGAGACACATCACATCACATTACAGAGACACATAACACCATAAAAACAAATTAAAGGTTAACATTATGGCTATCCTGGCTAAAAAATCTAAGTAAACAAACATGGCTAACAAACTGGCTAACAAAATACAGCCTGGCAATTTGGTTAAATAACCTGACTTAACAAACAGTAGCCTGGCAATTTGGTTAAATAACCTGACTTAACAAACAGTAGCCTGATAATTTGGTTAAATAACCTGACTTAACAAACAGTAGCCTGATAATCTGGTTAAATAACCTGACTTAAACATTAGCCTGACAATTTGGTTAAATAACCTGACTTAACAAACATTAGCCTGACAATTTGGTTAAATAACCTGACTTAACAAACAGTAGCCTGATAATTTGGTTAAATAACCTGACTTAACAAACAGTAGCCTGACAATCTGGTTAAATAACCTGACTTAACAAACAGTAGCCTGACAATCTGGTTAAATAACCTGACTTAACAAACAGTAGCCTGACAATTTGGTTAAATAACCTGACTTAACAAACAGTAGCCTGACAATTTGGTTAAATAACCTGACTTAACAAACAGTAGCCTGACAATCTGCTTAAACAACCTGACTTAACAAACATTAGCCTGACAAGTTGGTTAAATAACCTGTCTTAACAAACAGTAGCCTGATAATTTGGTTAAATAACCTGACTTAACAAACAGTAGCCTGACAATCTGGTTAAATAACCTGACTTAACAAACAGTAGCCTGACAATTTGGTTAAATAACCTGAGTTAACAAACATTAGCCTGACAATCTGCTTAAACAACCTGACTTAACAAACATTAGCCTGACAATTTGGTTAAATAACTGACTTAACAAACAGTAGCCTGACAATTTGGTTAAATAACCTGACTTAACAAACAGTAGCCTGATAATTTGGTTAAATAACCTGACTTAACAAACAGTAGCCTGACAATCTGGTTAAATAACCTGACTTAACAAACAGTAGCCTGACAATTTGGTTAAATAACCTGAGTTAACAAACATTAGCCTGGCAATTTGGTTAAATAACCTGACTTAACAAACATTAGCCTGACAATTTGGTTAAATAACCTGACTTAACAAACATTAGCCTGGCAATTTGGTTAAATAACTTGACCTAACAAATAGTAGTGTGACAATTTGGTTAAAAAACCTGACTAGGTAAACAGTAGCAGGACAATTTAGTTAAATAACCTGACTTAACAAACAGTAGCTTGACAATTTGGTTAAATAACCTGACTTAACAAACAGTAGCCTGGCAATTTGGATAAATAACCTGACTAGACAAACACAGACTGACTATCAAGTTATAATCACAGGATCTGTAAAACCTTAAAAAATAACAATAAATCAATTAGAATAAATCAAAAAAGAAATAGTTATTGACTGTCCACAAGATCTCAGTCTGGTCTGTAAGCTCCACTTTACATATCACAGCTGATCGAATGAAATGTTCATGGAAAACCATTCTTAGGTGTGTAGCAAATGGCTACTGTTTGCTGGTCAGCCAATAGTTTCTCAGGATTCTAAATATTTATCTTCTACATCTGACACACTCTTTGGCTAATTTCTTGTTGTCATAAAACAATCCATTGTCCGTAGCTACAATTTTCATGTTTATTATTCTATTAATTAATGGGAGTTTTTTGCCTAACAACTCTTAGGGACACTCAGGAGAAGATTGGAGCACTTAAGGTCATGTTAGTTAGTTAGTTAGTTAGTTAGTTAGTTAGTTGGGTTATCATCATTGCACTCCAGACATGTCTGTAAGTGCTTAAATCCTCCCCTCAGTATGAACCCCAACATTCGATGGCTAATAGTACCAGTTCTATGTTGATTAACAAGTCTTCTGGTGTGTCTGGTGTGCGTCTCGGCTTTGCTATGCTGATCTTAATTCCCAAGTCTGCCATTCTGGCGAGTGATGTGGATTCACCCTAAGTCCTCTATCCTTCCCATTTCTCTGAGGGAACTTAAGGTCATGTCTTATATTTGATGAAGATAATCTCAAAAATTTACAATGAAGAATGAACTATTCAATTAGTTTTGTAATTATTGTGTATACGGTCCATCAGTGGTGTGTATAGTATCTGATTAATGAACATTGTAATATTATCCACACCGAAGTTAGTATCATTTCAAAATATTAACCACGTTTGTTGGATTGAATTTTTTATAAATTTTTATTTTATGTATTATTTAACATTATTATTATTTATTAAACAGCGGTGAATGGAAAGTGAGAAGCAACAACGAAATTCATAATCTGTTTTAATCACCACTGATCACTGGCATCATGAGAGCTAATAGACTGAAATGGCTGGGGCATATTGAAAGAATGTCAGAAGACAGAAGTAACAACTGAATACACAAGGGAGATAAATGGTCATAGACCACGAGGCAGACCAAGACGACGATGGAGAGATAATATCCAGACAGACTTGCAAACACTCATTGTCACCAACTGGAAAGAGAAGGCCAACCAGAGAGATGAATGGAGGCGGGTGATATCTGCAGCAACGAACCTCAAGGGCTCGGAATGCTGAAGAAGGAGAAAAAGAATTATTATTTATAGCTGTGGACATTGTTATTTGATCTGTTACGAGTTGATGCTGTTAATTAGTATATTATTCAATGCAAGTGTGTATCGTTTGTTGGCATTGTGATCCTATGTATTATAGACAGACAGACAGACAGAGACAAATAGACAGACAACAGACAGAAATCCTACCAGGGAGCTGTTGCTACTGCCTTTTCCTGACGATGGATCTTTCAAACTGTCGGCTGAATGCCCTTGGGATGAATCAGAATTCTTTAGGTTAGGAACAAAATTTGTTATAATCAAACACAGATTACACACTTGTATGAATCATAGATGGGAGCCACTGTGGTGTAGCGGCTAGATCCTCGCCTGCTGATCCGAAGGTTGTGGGTTTAAATCTGAATGGTGATGGACACTTTTCAAAAATGACCTTGGCTTCCTAGTCCAACCAGCCTTAAATGGGTACGAGGTGAAGTCTTGGGAAGTAAAGGTAGGCAGCGCAATGCTGACCATATCACCCACCAAGTGCTGATTGGTCTATAAAATAAATGTCTAGCCCTTTATTCCGAATACATCTGAAGGATGTAAAAAAAAGTCTTTTACTAATCATACACAGACTTTCTAAAAGAATTATTAAACACAATTTACGCAGTGGAACAATAAAATTAAGATAGTAGATTCATACAGATAAGGTAAACACAGCTTGTAGAATAGAACAATTAAATGCAAAACAACCAAACAAAGCCTGTAGCACAGAACTCCCAAATACAGCTTGTGGAACAGAACAATTAAACACAGCTTCTACAATAGAACAATTAAATGCAGAACAACCAAACACAGCTTGTAGAACAGAACAATCAAACACAGCTTGTAGAACAGAACCTTCAAACACAGCTTAAAGAACAGAACCTTCAAACACAGCTTGTAGAACAGAACCTTTAAACACAGCTTATAGAACAGAACAATAAACATAGCCTGTAGAACAGAACAACCAAATACAGGTTGTAGAACAGAACAATCAAACACAGCTTGTAGAACAGAACCTTTAAACACAACTTATAGAACAGAACAATAAACATAGCCTGTAGAACAGAACAATCAAACACAGCTTCTAGAACAGAACAATCAAACACAGCTTGTAGAACAGAACAATCAAACACAGCTTGCAGGATAGAACAATCAAACACAGCTTGTCGAGCAGAACAATCAAACACAGCTTCTAGAACAGAACAACCAGACACAGCTTATAGAACAGAACAATCAAACACAGCTTGCAGGATAGAACAATCAAACACAGCTTGCAGGATAGAACAATCAAACACAGCTTGCAGGATAGAACAATCAAACACAGCTTGCAGGATAGAACAATCAAACACAGCTTGCAGGATAGAACAATCAAACACAGCTTGTGCAGCTTGAAGGATAGAACAATCAAACACAGCTTGTAGAACAGAACAATCAAACACAGCTTGCAGGATAGAACAATCAAACACAGCTTGCAGGATAGAACAATCAAACACAGCTTGCAGGATAGAACAATCAAACACAGCTTGCAGGATAGAACAATCAAACACAGCTTGCAGGATAGAACAATCAAACACAGCTTGTAGAACAGAATAATCAAACACAGCTTGCAGGATAGAACAATCAAACACAGCTTGTAGAACAGAACAATCAAACACAGCTTGCAGGATAGAACAATCAAACACAGCTTGCAGGATAGAACAATCAAACACAGCTTGCAGAACAGAACATTCAAACACAGCTTGTAGAGCAGAACAATCAAACACAGCTTGTAGAACATAACAATCAAACACAGCTTGTAGAACATAACAATCAAACACAGCTTGTAGAACATAACAATCAAACACAGCTTGTAGAACATAACAATCAAACACAGCTTGTAGAGCAGAACAATCAAACACAGCTTGTAGAGCAGAACAATCAAACACAGCTTGTAGAACAGAACCTTCAAACACAGCTTGTAGAACATAACAATCAAACAGCTTGCAGAACATAACAATCAAACACAGCTTGTAGAACATAACAATCAAACACAGCTTGCAGAACATAACAATCAAACACAGCTTGTAGAACATAACAATCAAACACAGCTTGTAGAACAGAACAATCAAACACAGCTTGTAGAACATAACAATCAAACACAGCTTGTAGAACATAACAATCAAACACAGCTTGTAGAAAAGAACAATCAAACACAGCTTGTAGAACAGAACAACCGAACACAGCTTATAGAACAGAACAATCAAACACAGCTTGCAGAACAGAACAACCAAACACAGCTTATAGAACAGAACAACCAAACACAGCTTATAGAACAGAAGAATCAAACACAGCTTATAGAACAGAACAACCAAACACAGCTTATAGAACAGAACAACCAAACACAGCTTGCAGAACAGAACAACCAAACACGGCTTGTAGAACAGAACAACCAATTATAACTTGTAGAACAGAATAACCAAACACAGCTTGTAGAACAGAACAAACACAACTTATAGAACAGAACAATAAACGTAGCCTGTAGAACAAAACAACCAAATACAGCTTGTAGAACAGAATAATCAAACACAGCTTGTAGAATAGAAAAATCAAATACAGCTTGTAGAACAGAACAACTAAATACAGTTTGTGGTCTATCAAATCAAACACATTTTATAGCTGTCAACATTTCCATTGTCCCTAAGTGTGAGACAAGATATTTGCTGCAGTTTTCAGGCAGGGTGTGTCCATAGCTAACAGCTGTCTGGTGTCTGCTGTCTGGTGTCTGCTGTCTGATGATATAAATGGACACAACTCAAGTCACAAATTACCAACTAAACTGACCTTTGACATCATCACTTGACTGACTCTGTCTTGGTGACTCTGTCGACTTGTACTTATGTTTTGGTGGTATTGTTTCTAGTTCCATTTCACCCTTGTCTGGTTTCGAATCATAAAAGTTCCACTTTTCTGTCTTTCTTTTTCTAAGCCTTGATGTTTGTCATGGGAAGCAAATAAAAAAGGTTTAATTGATTCATCCACATAAACATTAAGTGATTTGGTTGGTAGAACCACAAAAATACTGAGAGGTTTGGTTGGTACAACCATAGAAGTATTGAGAGATTTCATTGGTGGAAACACAAACACTGACAAGTTTGGTTGGTACACCCACATTAACATTGAGAGGTTTAGCTGGTACAACAAGAGAAAGACAGAGGTTTCACTGGTACATCCAAATAAATAGTGAGAGGCTTGATTGGTACAACCACAGAAATACTGAGAGGTTTAGTTGGTACAATGATGACAATTTCATTGGTACAAAAACATAAACATTGAGAGGTTTTATTGGTACACCCACATAAACATTGAGAGATTTGGTTGGTACAAACTCATATACATTAAGAGGCTTGGTTGGTACATCCAC
The DNA here is from genome assembly GCA_905116865.2 of Candidula unifasciata. Lineage (NCBI taxonomy): Eukaryota > Metazoa > Mollusca > Gastropoda > Stylommatophora > Geomitridae > Candidula > Candidula unifasciata. The sequence continues at coordinate 58,047 of CAJHNH020001944.1, read as the reverse complement.
AAAAACATTAAAAGGTTTGGTTGGTACAACTCCATAAACATTGAGAAGTCTGGCTGCAATCACAATATAAAACCAGACACGACCTCTCAAAAGTCTCATCAAATGAAGAAATGAAAACAAATTGTAGCTAGTGGATAGATAGATGTTTATAATAGCACAGAAATAAGATCAACATGTTGGCGAGCATGATTTCCTGGATGGCAAAGCACTAGTATCTCTCATGTCTTTAATTCACTATCATCATTCATGTGTATCTCTTCTGTTAGGAAACCCCCACCTCCCCCACCCACCCTCCCTCCACCACCCTCCCATTACCACCCTCCCCATTACCACCCTCCCCATTACCACCCTCCCCATTACCACCCTCCCCATTACCACCCTCCCCATTACCACCCTCCCCTCCACCACCCTCCCCTCCACCACCCTCCCCTCCACCACCCTCCCCTCCACTACCCTCCCCTCCACTACCCTCCCCTCCACCACCCTCCCTCCACCTGTTGTATGTATAATAATCTTCCCTTTCTATTTCTTTCTATGAGAGGGGTCTCCATGGCGAATGGATCAAGCTGTTGGCCTCACGCTCTAAACTTATGGGTTTGTTTCACGAATGCACCCTTCAGTTCACAAGTGCAATTTTTACGGAGATCCCTGGTGATCGTCACCGGAGCAAAGGAGTTCGTGCTCTGTGTGACGCTCTTAGCAGGTGGCTAGCAATTTTGCGGAGCGAGACTGAGCCATATGGGATAAAACCAGGGGCGATGAAGTCGATCCTCTTGACTTTACCCTTTCTTTCTACACAATTCCTCCCCCTTACAATTACATGTGCAATGACCCTCCTGTCTCTCCATCTAGGTACTCCCCACCCTCCCTGTCTCTCCATCTAGGTACTCCCCACCCTCCCTGTCTCTCCATCTAGGTACTCCCCACCCTCCCTGTCTCTCCATCTAGGCACTCCCCACCCTCCCTGTCTCTCCATCTAGGCACTCCCCACCCTCCCTGTCTCTCCATCTAGGCACTCCCCACCCTCCCTGTCTCTCCATCTAGGCACTCCCCACCCTCCCTGTCTCTCCATCTAGGCACTCCCCACCCTCCCTGTCTCTCCATCTAGGCACTCCCCACCCTCCCTGTCTCTCCATCTAGGCACTCCCCACCCTCCCTGTCTCTCCATCTAGGCACTCCCCACCCTCCCTGTCTCTCCATCTAGGCACTCCCCACCCTCCCTGTCTCTCCATCTAGGCACTCCCCACCCTCCCTGTCTCTCCATCTAGGCACTCCCCACCCTCCCTGTCTCTCCATCTAGGTACTCCCCACCATTCCCTGTCTCTCCATCTAGGCACTCCCCACCCTCCCTGTCTCTCCATCTAGGCACTCCCCCACCCTCCCTGTCTCTCCATCTAGGTACTCCCACCATTCCCTGTCTCTCCATCTAGGCACTCCCCACCCTCCCTGTCTCTCCATCTAGGTACTCCCCACCCTCCCTGTCTCTCCATCTAGGCACTCCCCACCCTCCCCATGTGGTTTGCGGCATTCATGGTTTACTTCTCGCATTTTCAAATTAGAGCTGCTGCTCTCCAACAAGCATGTTTATTGAATGTTCATCTATACATGGCAAATATTTGTCATTTGTTTTTAAAGCTCCAATCCGTCTGCTGTCGGGTTAGTTAGTTAGTTAGTTATTCCTCTTGTGCCAAAGATGGCGCATAGGGCAGAGGTCATAGCTTTCCACGTCTGTCGGTTCGTTGCCACTTGATGTAGGTCTTGAGTGCGACTGAGACCTATGGTTGAGCTCTCCCTTGTGATGGTTCTACGGAGAGTTTCTTTTGGTCTTCCCTGTTTTCTTTTACCCTCTGGTGACCATATGAAGGCTTGGTGGGGAAGTCTCTGTATGTCCATTCAGTGTACGTGACCGATGTAATTCCAGCGACGCATTCTAATAAAATCAGACACATATTTTTGTTTTGTTTCCTGTCTTATAGATGTATTGGACCTAAAGTCCGACCAGTGAACATTCAATAGCTTTCGGAGGCATCTATTCTCGAAAGCGACTAGTTTCTTATCGATTGATACTGATGATTTCCAACTCTCACAACCATAAGTTAGCACTGGGATCACACAGGAATTGAAGACCTTAAGTTTCGTGTTGTTGCTGAGTGATCTTGCTGTCGGGTGCCCTAATATAATCTAATGGTTGAATGGGATTTCTAGGACTTGTGCCTGGGTGATTCCCATCTGAATGGTGGCACTTTGTATCACCGGGTGTTTGTCATTGGTTGTGCTGTCCTGGTGAGGTTGAGTGTCAGTCAAGAAGTCTGTTGCATGAGTCGGCTAATTAGGGTTGTTTCATTCAAAGTCAGAGTGCATCTGCCTTGGAGGCAAGCAACCAATAGCCTGTCTACAAATAAGCCAGCCAGATATGTAAAATGTATGTGCACATAAAACTAAAGTTCTGAAAAAAGACTAAAGTCCAGAAAAAGACACACAATCAGAACTTTTTCTCAGAGTTTTCAGTCGGTGAATGTGAAGAAGAAGAATGCTTTCTTTTTATTATTAATATAAATGACAGTTAGACAAACAGATTTTAACCTTATTTCAAGCAATGCTAGACAACAAATGGCTGTTTTAGCAATAGTCAGACAACAACAACAAATGGCCATTCTAGCAACCAGTCAGGCAACAATACATCGCTATCCTAGCAACTGCCAGAAAACAACAAATGGCTGTTCTAGAAACAATCAGGCAATAACAAATGGCTGTCCTAGCAACTGTCAGAAAACAACTAATAGCTGTTCTAGCAACAACAAATGGCTGTTGTAGCAACAGTCAGGCAACAACAAATGGCTGTCCTAATGACTGTCAGACAACAACAAATGGCTATTCTAGCAACTGTCAGACAACAACAAATGGCTATCCTAACAACTGTCAGACAACAACAAATGGCTGTCCTAACAACTGTCAGACAACAACAAACAATGCCTTACCCAAAACATTTGCAGCAATACTTCAGTATAAAAAACAGCAGTAACCCAAACAGGATGCAGCCAAAGATGATGGCCAGTAGTATGAGAATCTTGGCGTCAAGCCCCGCCCACCAGGTGGCTGCCCTCCGTGGGTACGGTTTCACATCTGTAACATTGTGGTCCTGGAACAGCCGTCCTACAGGAGCAGAAGTTACAGACCAGGCTGACACACATGTCCATATTGTTACAGTCACAGGTGCCTCTGAATAAATCATTTTCTTCATGTGCATTCTGAGACTCCATGGATTGAAAAAGGGGGTGTGAGGGGGGGGGGACAGAATAGATGTGCAGCTCTCTAACAAGAAAGTTTCAAAAGGTGACTAATTAGGGGTTTTTCCCTTTGAAATCAGTGTGCCTCTGCCTGAGAGTTGAGGAACCAACAATCTGCATAGCATATAGATAAGCCAGATCTGTTAAACGGATGTGCATGCAAAACTTAAGTTCTAGAACAAGACCAATTCTGGGTGAACAATCAAAACTTTTCCACCAAGTTTACAGCTGGGAACTGATAGGAAAATGGTGCTATTTTCCTCCCGCTCTCATTCCAGTAATATTTACAGCTGTAACATTTCCATTTCTCTCCTGACGTGTATACCTACTACCCTCCTGTCGTGTATACCTACTACCCTCCTGTCGTGTATACCTACTACCCTCCTGTCGTGTATACCTACTACCCTCCTGTCGTGTATACCTACTAGCCTCCTGTCGTGTATACCTACTAGCCTCCTGTCGTGTATACCTACTAGCCTCCTGTCGTGTATACCTACTAGCCTCCTGTCGTGTATACCTACTACCCTCCTGTCATGTATACCTATTACCCTCCTGTCGTGTATACCTTCTACCCTCCTGTCGTGTATACCTACTACCATATTTAATGTGTATACCTCCTGTCATGTAAACCTCCTGTCGTGTATACCACCTCCTGTCGTGTATACCACCTCCTGTCATGTATACCTCCTACCCTCCTGTCGTGAAATCCACCTGTCATGTATACCTCCTGTCATGTATACCTACTACCCTCCTGTCATGTATATATACTACCCTCCTGTAACAAATGCATGGAACTAGACATACACCTGTCTCCAGACCTGAGAGTTTCACAGTCATACAACAATCACCAGTATAGAACCATCTACAACAGGACTATTCAACTATGTTCATTCAGGGGCCTACATTTTGAAAATAGGGATTGTCATGGGCTAGAGGCCAGAGCCGCAGTTAAGAAAGATCATTAAAACAAAACAAGTGGTAATGATCCACGGGCCATTTGCTAGGTCTCACAGTCCACATTTGTCCCGCAGGCTGCCAATTTTTTTTTTTTTAAAGTATCCAGAAGCCATGAGTTGTTAACCCTTAGGCTCGGTATTATGGATATCGCGACCCTTCCACCTTGATTCCATGATAAATCCCGTAAATCTGGGAGAAATGTGGCTTTTCTGCCTACCCCCGGGCGTGAACCCGGACCACAAGGAGTTCGTCACCCAGTCACCGTGCAATCCGGTTTAGCCAACTACGCTAGTGAGCCAGGCAGGCTACCAGTTAAATAACCCTGACCTACCTGTATCAGGCATAGATGTGTCCAGCTTCAGACTACACTCACCCTGAAACTGTACCTATAGATGCCACCAGACCTGAGAGTGACACATGCACACAACAAACACCTGCATGCAATCATCTACAGGAAGACAGTTACGTGTATCAGGCATAGACGTGTCCAGCTTCGGACTACACTCACCTGTTGTTGGAGGTGTCAGAATGGCCAGAAGTTCCTCCTGTGACAAGAATGTCTTCTCTTTATCGTAGTTCTCCTCAGTGCTGGTGGAGTTGTCCTTGAGACCATACACATGTGCATCCACAGGCCTGGGTGCAGGATCCATACAATGTGGGAAACAAAATGGAGTGTGTGTTAATGGAGGAGTCCTTTTCCTAACCTAGTCTTGACATTTTTTCGTTATTACTTCAGCAAAATCATCATGTTCACAGCACATGACTGATTTGATTTGATTCAAGAACCGACATCACAGCCCTCGGGGCATTCCCATAAGTGCTCCGTCCTCCTCTTCAACAGCCAGCAAAGATTTCTGATACTAATGGTGCCAGTAGCATTCTGATTAAACGTCCGTCTTGCCTTTCCTCTGAGCCTCTTGCATCTGCCAGAACCTCTCGTCACTCCCCCCTGCATCAATCTCACCAAACTGTGGTGATCCATCTGCTCATCCAAACTGTACATGCTCTCCCACAAGGCACTAACCACGTCTGCCTTATCATGCATCAGTATCCCATCAAGTTGTGCAGAGCCAGCCAGTCTGCTCGTCTGTTCATTTCCCAACACACCAGCATGACCCGGTGAAAAATGTTAACATGTCAAAGACTCCTTAGTTGGATGATTTGACTGTTAACAAAAGAAATGTACGTCTAAAAAATATTATTTGAAAGCAAGATTGTTGTATGTGTGAAAGTCACTGTGGTGTGTAAATAGTTGGTGAAGCCAGGCCTTGGTGAAAAATGGGCCCACCCTGGCAAAAGTCTGTGATGAGGGTTTACCTGAGATGACAAAAATGTACACTGCCCAACAATCCTACCTATGAGACAAAAGTTTATCCGAGATGAAAACAATGAGATGCCTAACAATTTTACTTATGCATCAGCCAAAAGTCTGTGTCAAGGGTTTATCTGAGATGACAACAATGAGATGTACACTGCCCAACAATTAAACTTACGCATCAGCCAAAAGTCTGCGTCGAGAGTTTATCGAAGACGTAGGAGCTCCATCGTATTCCACCACACACCACAGGCGAACTAGCGCTGTTGGATATTTGGTACGGACGACATTCTGTACATCCTCAAGGAACTGATCAGCGACGGTCAAGAACTCATTCCTACAAAAAGTAAAATACAAAAGATATCCAAAACTGCCATTATACCTGGCATAACAACATCATGTATACAGGAATCAAACACAAATAATGATTTAAATAAGTCCCAGTATGGGTTCTGGGGCCCTGCTATAGGGAAATCAAGAACAGACCCACTGCCAAACCCAAAAGCATGTCGTAAGAGTCGGCTAATTGGGAGCTTCCTTTGAAGTCGGAGTGCATCTGCCTGAGAGGCAAGGAACTAGCAGTCTGCATACAAATGAGTCAGATCTGTAAAAGGGATGCAAATGCAACACTCAGGTTCTGGAATAGTACTGCAGTCCAGAAGTGGATGAACAACCAGAACTTTCCTCCAAGAGTTTACAGCTGGTGAATGCGAAGAAGAAAAAGAATATTTAAGTAATGCAAACACAAACAATACATTGCACAATTTAGTGCCTGGCATAATTTGTAATATCTCATCAGGTGTATTACAACATAGTTAAATCAACATGGAAGAGGGGGGGAGCTGCGTGGTCTTGAGGCATGGTATCCGCCTCGAGTGCTAGAGGTCCCGGGTTCAAGTCTCGGTGAGGTCTGAGATTTATTTCACGTAGACTTCTAGTAATTCCCCCCGGCCTAGGGTAGTACGACCGGATGCTGGTGTGTATTGTTGTGCATGTAAAAAATCCCTTGGCAGGTGGAAATCGAAAAGAGTAGCCTAACAGCGCTGCCCAGGCAAAATTTTGAGTTATAAGTCTACCAAAACCTATTTCAGGATCCTCACTGGTGCAACAGAGTTTGTGCACTGCACTGAGAGTCTTCAAACTCAGGCTTGAGTTAGAAGAAGAACGGACCACCTATGGGTTACACCCGTGGTCGATGATGTTGATCCGTTGAATAAACAAATATAAACATAAATCAACCTATAATGAAGCACAAAATGAATCCTTTTTGCTGAAATGACACTAACAAGTTACTGTGAACTCTGCCAGGCTATACATTTTACAATGTATTGTTAGTGTCTGCCGTATTTAAATTTCAAATAGGAAACATTGTTTTTAACAATCGGTGATGTTAAATGTACTGGTGGTATCAAAGAAACTAACTATTCCTAAATGTGTAATAAAAGTGGATGGTGTTATTTTAGGACAAGTACAGAAATTCAAGTATCTAGGCACATGGATAAAATCAGATGGAAGATGCATAACTGAGATAAGAAACAGAATAGGACAGGCAAAAACTGCATTTTATAAAATGAAAAACTTCTTGTGCAATATATCCTTGTTATTGAGAGTTAGAAAAAGAATTCTTGCTTGCTACATACATCCAGTTTTAACATATGGCTGTGAATGCTGGACAATTGGTAGGCAGGCCTAACAAATTTCTTGAGGCCTCAGAGATGTGGTTTTACAGACATCACCGTGTTTGTTGTCAACAAGTCCAGGTCTATGTTAAAGTACATCACCATGTTTGTTGTCAACAAGTCCAGGTCTATGTTAAAGTACATCACCATGTTTGTTGTCAACAAGTCCAGGTCTATGTTAAAGTACATCACCTTGTTTGTTGTCAACAAGTCCAGGTCTATGTTAAAGTACATGTTTGTTTCAACAAGTCCAGTACATCACCATGTTTGTTTGTTGTCAACAAGTCCAGGTCTATGTTAAAGTACATCACTATGTTTGTTGTCAACAAGTCCAGGTCTATGTTAAAGTACATCACCATGTTTGTTGTCAACAAGTCCAGGTCTATGTTAAAGTACATCACCATGTTTGTTGTCAACAAGTCCAGGTCTATGTTAAAGTACATCACCATGTTTGTTGTCAACAAGTCCAGGTCTATGTTAAAGTACATCACCATGTTTGTTGTCAACAAGTCCAGGTCTATGTTAAAGTACATCACTATGTTTGTTGTCAACAAGTCCAGGTCTATGTTAAAGTACATCACCATGTTTGTTGTCAACAAGTCCAGGTCTATGTTAAAGTACATCACCGTGTTTGTTGTCAACAAGTCGTCAACAAGTCCAGGTCTAGGTCTCATGTTGTAAAGTACAGTCACCTTGTTTGTTGTCAACAAGTCCAGGTCTATGTTAAAGTACATCACCTTGTTTGTTGTCAACAAGTCCAAGTCTATGTTAAAGTACATCACCGTGTTTGTTGTCAACAAGTCCAGGTCTATGTTAAAGTACATCACCATGTTTGTTATCAACAAGTCCAGGTCTATGTTAAAGTAAAGTTAAAGTCAAGAGGATCCACTTCATTGCACAGGACTTGTATCCCATTTGGTTCAGCATCCCTCCCCAGAATGGCTAGCCTTCTGCTAAAAATTTCACACAAAGCACAAACACCACAGCTCCAGTGACAATCTCCAGGGATCTCCATAAAAATTGTACCCATGAACTGAATGGCCCAGTTGCCAAATGAATCCATGACCATTAGAGTGTGAGACAAAAGGCTTCACCACTTGGCCAAGGAGACACCAGGAAAATGAGGGACAAAAACACAATTACTTCTCCTTCACACACACACAGACAATGACTGACACTGAGAGTTTGGGGCATACAGAGAAAATGTCAGATTATAACATGAGAGAAGATTATAACATGAGAGAAGATTATAACATGAGAGAAGATTATAACATGAGAGAAGATTATAACATGAGAGAAGATTATAACATGAGAGAAGATTACAACATGAGAGAAGATTATAACATGAGAGAAGATTACAACATGAGAGAAGATTATAACATGAGAGAAGATTATAACATGAGAGAAGATTACAACATGAGAGAAGATTATAACATGAGAGAAGATTATAACATGAGAGAAGATTACAACATGAGAGACAGAAACACACTCACTTCTCTTTCACTCACACAGGCAACGACTGACACGGAAGTTATCGGCATAAAGAGAAAATGGCATGTTATAACATGAGAGAAGATTATAACATGAGAGACAGAAACAGTCACTTCTCTTTCACTCACACAGGCAACGACTGACACGGAAGTTATCGGCATAAAGAGAAAATGGCATGTTATAACATGAGAGAAGATTATAACATGAGAGACAGAAACAGTCACTTCTCTTTCACTCACACAGGCAACGACTGACACGGAAGTTATCGGCATAAAGAGAAAATGGCATGTTATAACATGAGAGAAGATTATAACATGAGAGACAGAAACAGTCACTTCTCTTTCACTCACACAGGCAACGACTGACACGGAAGTTATCGGCATAAAGAGAAAATGGCATGTTATAACATGAGAGAAGATTATAACATGAGAGACAGAAACAGTCACTTCTCTTTCACTCACACAGGCAACGACTGACACGGAAGTTATCGGCATAAAAAGAAAATGGCATGTTATAACATGGGGGAAGATTATAACATGAGAGGAGATTATAACACGAGAGAGAGAAACACACTCACTTCTCCTTCGCTCACACAGGCAATGACTGACACAAGAGTTTTCAGCATAAAGAGAAAATGGCAGATTATAACATGAGGGAGGATTATAACATGAGGGAGGATTATAATATAAGAGAAGATTACAACATGAGAGAAGATTATAACATGAGAGACAGAAACACAATTACTTCTTCACTCACACAGGCAACGACTGACACAGAAGTTATCAGCATATGGAGAAAATGGCAGATAATAACATTAGATAAGAATATAACATGAGAGATTTTTACATGAGAGACAGAAACACAATCACATCTTCTTCACACATACGCAGGCAACGACTGACATTGAGAGTTTGGGGCATACAGAGAAAATGTCAGATTATACCAGAAAGACAAAAACTGTATACAAAAGAGCTCAATGGAAGTTGACCAGGAATTAGGTACAGAGACAATATCCAGACAGACCTAAAGAAAAACACTTCCCCACTGGAGAATTTTGTGAGTCACCTATTGGAAAGAGAAGGGCATTCATAGAGATAAATAAAATAGCAGCAATGAACCTCAAGAGATCAGAATGCTGAAGAAGAAGACAACGACAAAGTAGACTGATAAGTAGACTAGACTAATAACATGGTAATGTTTAATTAGATCCAATCGATTATTCATTAACTAGATCCAATAGATTATTCATTAACTAGATCCAATAGATTATTCATTAACTAGATCCAATAGATTATTCATTAACTAGATCCAATAGATTATTCATTAACTAGATCCAATAGATTATTCATTAACTAGATCCAATAGATTATTCATTAACTAGATCCAACAGATTTTTCATTAACTAGATCCAACAGATTATTCATTAACTAGATCCAATAGATTATTCATTAACTAGATCCAATAGATTATTCATTAACTAGATCCAATAGATTATTCATTAACTAGATCCAATAGATTATTCATTAACTAGATCCAATAGATTATTCATTAACTAGATCCAATAGATTATTCATTAACTAGATCCAATAGATTATTCATTAACTAGATCCAATAGATTATTTATTAACTAGATCCAATAGATTATTCAACTTCATCATCAAGTGCCCAGCCAGCCGACGCAGGCATTCATGCATCTCCACAGGTTTTTAGTCTTTGTTGTTCTGGATCAATTCCACTGATGGTAAACCTCCATTCCACTGTCTGACAGATGTCTGTCAGTCATGTCTGAGACATAATTGTCATTCCTGTCTGAGATATAATTGTCATTCCTGTCTGAGACATTATTGTCAATCCAGTCTGAGACATAATTGTCATTCCTGTCTGAGACATTATTGTCATTCCTGTCTGAGACATAATTGTCAGTCATGTCTGAGACATGATTATCAGTCCTATCTGAAATAGGATTGTCATTTCTGTCTGAGACACGATCGTCAGTCCTGTCAGATATGACTGTCTCGTTAGCAATCAAACAGTGCTAGAGTTGACTCCCCTATCTAATGGAGCACAAAGTGCACACATGTGCACCAGACGACCACATTGTCTGGTATGAAAGTGTCCACCCGCAAGAAAGCCAAAGTCTAAGGCCAAAGTCCAAATGGACAATCAGGACTTTCTACTGGAGTTCACAGCTGGTGAACAAGGAAGAAGAAGAAGACAAAGATGCAGTGGCAACATTCTTGAATGCCCAAAGGCAAACACCCCAGAATCCCACCAGCCAGCTGACAGGGAACTTGCACCTCACTTTGTTTCCTGACAAACTTCACCTCCTCCAACAGACTGGATGTACAGACAGGATCTGTGATAAACCAATAACAACACCCATATGCATGCATGCATGAGCACACACGCAAGCAAGCACACACACATGCACACGAAGATAGAGAGAGACAGACAGAGATAGATGAGAGAGAGAGAGAGAGAGAGAGAGAGAGAGAGAGAGAGAGAGAGAGAGAGAGAGAGAACTAAGAATCAGAATGTGTATAGCAGATGTGTCCCAGGGAAGATGCGGTCGACCTGCAGGTGGCACTGCTGTCCCCATGGACAAGTTTCCATTTGCCTGTGACACGAGCACCTGAGGAACATGACCTGCTGAAGTCTCAAGCCATGTGGACACACAGTTCAGACAATATACTAGACTACCACCTCACACATACGGTCAGATGGGAAATCATTGGAGGACACGCAGACCAACAGTCCAGACTGCTGACCAATGAAAAAATGTCTGGTCTGAGACAGACAGATGGGAGGACACACAGACCAACAGTTCAGACTGCTGACTATGAATTCAGTTCAGTATGCGACAGATGTCAGGATGAGAGGACACAGACAGACAGATGGGAGGACACACAGACCAACAGTCCAGACTGCTGATTATGAACATTGTCTAGTATGAGACAGACAGACAGATGAGAGGACACAGAGACCAACAGTCCAGACTGCTGATTATGAACATTGTCTAGTATGAGACAGACAGACAGATGAGAGGACACAGAGACCAACAGTTCAGTATGAGACAGACAGACAGATGAGAGGACACAGAGACCAACAGTTCAGTATGAGACAGTCCAGACTGCTGAGAGACAGAGGACACACAGACACCAATAGTGTCTAGTATGAGACAGACAGACAGATGAGTAGGACAGACAGAGACCACCAACAGTTCAGTATGAGACAGACAGACAGATGAGAGGACACAGAGACCAACACAGACACAGACCAACAGTTCAGTATGACGACAGACAGATGAGAGGACACAGACACCAATAGTTCAGTATGAGACAGACAGACAGATGAGAGGACACAGACACCAACAGTTCAGTATGAGACAGACAGACAGATGAGAGGACACAGAGACCAACAGTTCAGTATGAGACAGACAGACAGATGAGAGGACACAGAGACCAACAGTTCAGTATGAGACAGACAGACAGATGAGAGGACACAGACACCAATAGTTCAGTATGAGACAGACAGACAGATGAGAGGACACAGAGACCAACAGTTCAGTATGAGACAGACAGACAGATGAGAGGACACAGAGACCAACAGTTCAGTATGAGACAGACAGACAGATGAGAGGACACAGACACCAACAGTTCAGTATGAGACAGACAGACAGATGAGAGGACACAGAGACCAACAGTTCAGTATGAGACAGACAGACAGATGAGAGGACACACAGACCAACAGTTCAGACTGCTGACCATGAACAGTGTCTTGTCCTGTGCCACCAGTCTGTGACACAAGTCTGTGACATCAGATGACCTCCATTATTGGAACAAATACTTGTTAGCTATAGTCTAATGTCATGTGACAGTTGTATGTGTCACTAATCTGTGACGTCAGATACATTCTGTTATCGGCAGGCATCCACCAGGAACAAATACTTGTAAGGTATAGTCTGATGTCATGTGACAGTTGTCTGTGTCACTAGTCCATGTCATTAGATGACTCACCGTTGTTTGCATCCACCAAGAATAAATACTTGTAAGCTGGCGTCTGCAGGAAGTAAGAGACCTCTCCATTTTTGCCAGCGTCTGCATCTGTGGCAGTTACCGTGGTGACCAGGTCAGTGCATTCTGAGTTGTAGGCTGCCTCAGTGTCATAGAACCATGGGCTGCAGAAGAATCAAAGATGGGCAATCAATGGCCTTGTGCTCACAGCAACAATCTCCTCATATAGATGTGCATCAGTGCAAACATGTCAGGATAACTGCAAACATGCTAGGATAACTGCAAACACGTCAGGATAACTGCAAACATGCTAGGATAACTGTAAACATGTCAGGATAACTGCAAACATGTCAGGATAACTGCAAACATGTCAGCATAACTGTAAACATGTCAGGATAACTGCAAACATGTCAGGATAACTGCAAACATGTCAGGATAACTGCAAACATGTCAGGATAACTGCAAACATGCTAGGATAACTGCAAACATGCTAGGATAACTGCAAACATGTCAGGATAAATGTAAACATGCCAGGATAATTGCAAACATGTCAGGATAAATGAAAACATCTTAGTAGTGTGGATAACTTTAATCATGTAACTAGTGTGGATAACTTTAATCATGTAACTAGTGTGGATAACTTCAAACATCTCAGTATAGTGGATAACTTCATTATTGTCAGTTAAAGCGGATAACTTCAATAATGTCAGTTAAAGCAGATAACTTCAATAATGTCAGTTAATGCAGATAATTTCAAAAATGTAAATAGTGTGGATTACAAACAATCACAGTCACGTGGATAACTTCAATCATGTAATTAGTGTGGATAACATCAAACATGTAAGTAGTGTGGATAACTTCCCCGGTAACTACCAATAACCTTCAGAGCCAAAAAACAAACAACTGGATCACTAAACTACAGATGCCCACAGATGACACATGTATGCACAGTACCTGAAGACTGGGCTGTTGTCATTTGTGTCCACGACAGAGATAATGACAGTTGTGTTTCCTGTCAGGACAGGTGATCCGTTGTCCACAGCCAAAATAAGAAACTTGAACAGCTTGTGTTCCTCAAAGCTGATCTTTGCTATGGTTACAATTATTCCAGATGTAGAATTCACCTGCACATGTGAACAATAATAAATATTCATGAGTGAGCTGTTTCTTCCAATAACAGGGATGTTATTCGTCTTTCACAAGTGACGATGGCCACTCTCTCTTCCATCTAACATAAAACTGTAATTGATTGTCCGGAGGAGACTCATAAGCCCAATGCGGGCCCAGAAGGATCTAGGACAATGGGGGCAGGGAACAGAGTCTGTAGGTAAGTAATTCTACGGGTCTGTCTGGCCTATCTTCATTGTTCACCTGCCCTTTTTTCTGGATGCCTTGCATGTCACTGTGCCTCTTTGGATTGTCATTTTCCATACAGTGTGATCTTGTGCAGCAGCTTTCCAGGTGACATGGTTTATACTGATGGCTTTAAGTGATGCTTTTAGTGTGTCCTAAAAGCTTTTTTTCCTGGCCACCATGAGAGCGTCTTCGTCTTCCTTCTTGTATCTCACAGTGAATGATTATTTTTGGGAGCTGATGGTCTGGCAAATGGACAAGGTGACCTGCCCATCAAATCTGTGTCTGCATCAGGATGGTGTGTGTGTGTGTGTGTGTGTGTGTGTTGTCCATCAAGAAAATGATGACCACTCTTTTTCATCAAGTATGAGTACGAAGATGACTGATGAGACCGATGCGGGCCCAAAAAGTTATTGGACAGTCAGGGCAGGGAATGAGGGTTGTGCCAGGGAGGGGATCTCCTGCAGTTGCCTTTCTGTCCATCCTTTTATTAAAAAGTCTTGCTGTTCTGTTTGCTTCACATGTAGCCGTGCCCTTGTGTAGAGCTGCACGCCATGCATTTCGGTCTTGAGAGGCAGCCTCCCAATTGGTGTCATTCAGCCCAAATGCTTTGAGTGAAGACTCCAAGGTGTTTTTAAAGTGTTTTTTTTGTGTGTGCCTGCCTTGGGAATCAGGATGGTATCGATGCTGGTAATGACAGCTCTATCCAGTACAACAATGTCTAGGACCCTTTCCTGCCACTTTATGTTCAATATCTTTCTTAGACAGACTGTGGAAGTAGTTGAGCTTCTTTGCCTGACCTTTGTATGCAGTCCAAGTTACAGGAATGAGTGGGGATTGACCCACACATGGTGACACACCAAGGCTAGAGCTCATGCTGGTTGAGACCTACCTACACCTCTCCACGGTCATCCCAGAAACACTTTTCAGCTGGGAGCCTAGTCAACATTGATAGGATCAACATGTTCTTAAATATCTTTGTACATCTGCCTGAAAGGCAAAGAACCATACAAATAAGCCAGATCTATAAAATGAGAGTGCATGCACCGAAATCCTGCAACAAGACCAAAGTCCTGAGGTGGACAAAAAACCAGAATGTTCCGCTAGAGCTTACAGCCAGTAAATTCGAAGAAGAAAATGACACAATAATGGTCAACTGTTTTGCACAATAACAGTCAGCTTTTGCTTTAAATATGTATTCTATCATATCTGGTTATATCAGTGCTAACTAATATCTGGTTACATCAATCATCATCATCATGTACCCTGCCAGTTGGTGTAGGTGCTCTTGCATCTCTACAGATCATGATCCCTGGAACAGCTCTCTTGATGATATCCCTCCATGCCATCCTTTCAGCCCATCCAGCATTATCTCTCTTGGTCTGCCTCTACTCCTCTTTCCACTGATCTTTCCAGTTGTCACGATGTTTTCCAATGTCTCTCTTCTCATTACGTGGCCAAAGAACTGTGTTTGTCTCCTCCTTTTGTTGTATATAGAGATCTACTTTCATTAGTTTCTTTCAAACAATCGATGTTAGTTACTCTGGCTGTCTAAGATATTCGTCTCAGAAACCACATCTCTGTTGCTTCCAAATTCTTCCAAATTTGTTCACTGACATTCTGAGATTTGTTGCCATACATGCTATATCAATGCAAGATCATATTTGGTCCATGCTTCATCAATGTTTTACAAATATTTACATTCATGGCTTGACTACATTCTATACATTCTGATCTCCATCAAATGGTCTATGCCAGGGCTATTCAACTAAGTTTACCCAGGGCCAAATTTGTGAAAATGTGAATAATTGAGGGGCCAGAGGCCAGAACCCCAGCACTGACAAATTATTAACAAAGTACAACTGGCAATGTTCTGTGGTCCACTTGCTAGTCCCCCAGTGGGTCAGATCTGTCTAAGGCCACTAGTTATATGGCCCTGGTCTGTATTATATGTTCTATGATTTAATGAAGATGCACACAGCACAAAAATGCTAAATACTTACCTGGAAGTAAGATTTAGCTACTGGTCCATCCAGATTTCTGGTATCCAGGAAATAAGAAAATTGTGCATTCTCTCCTATGTCTGTATCAACAGCAGATACTTGAAGCACCTGGGTTCCAATCTGAACATTTTCATCTAATGAAGCTGTGTAAGTGTTTTTAAGGAACACAGGAGGGTGGTTTTTGTTGTCACTGACAGCAATCACGATGGAGGCGAATGAGGACCTCACTGGTATGCCAGCATCTGTGACCTAGACAAATGCATGCACATACATACGGGTCAGAGGAGTTAAGAGAAATTGTTGTCTGAACATATTCTACTTGGACATACACATATACACATGGGTCAGTGGAGTTGGAGAAATTGTTGTCTGAACATATGTTACTTGGCATATGTCTTGGTGAAATGGCAACATAGTCCAGTGTTTCCAAAACTTTTCTTAGTCGCTGCGAATTTTTTTCACTTAACATTTTTCTACAGCACCCTAACCTAAGTAAAAGTATGACTAATTGTATGTTAAGAGATTTAAAAAAAACAAAAAAACTCATGTATCTTCAAATATTTTGCGGCGCACAGTTTGGGAATCACTGATCTAGTCTGAGAATGGAGGTGGAGGCAGTCACAGCAGCATTCAGCTGCATGCAAATGTTGAGACTGTAACTGACCCACAAAGGAGGACAAGAAAACTGGAGACAAGACTGTCCATGCAGAGTGGCAAGCTTAGTTTCATCGGTCCCATGTAGTTAGTTCCTTCATGGATCATGCAGATATGTTAATACATAAAACAGGCAGACAGGCTGGCTGGTTTTACACCACTGGGTGGTGAATTGATGCTTGACAAGCTACATGTGGTCACACGTTTTGGGAGCAAGAGAACAATGCAAAGGTATGAATGGACCATTATGGTCCCGAGAGAATAATGCAGCTAGGAATTACCACGGGATCTCGTTGACACTCTACACAGGGCAAGACAGATAGATAATCATATTGCTACTGACAGCTTCAGAACTGGAACTCTTTGCTAGCTGCTGAAGATGAGGACTTATGGGAATGTCTTGAATGCTGTGATGTTGGCTGTGAACTTGAATCTCAACTCTGTGCTGTGTCTTGTTGACTGATTTATAGTTTATAAAAGTTCACTTTGGTGTTCATCTTATCTACAATTAAAAGACTTAGCATTTCCTCTTGATCTTAGGGTGGCGCATAGGGCAGAGGTCACAGCTCTCCATGTCTGGCGGTCTGTTACCGCTTGTTTTAGGTCTTGGATGTTTGTTAAGCCCGTGGTTGAGCCTTTCCTGATGATGGTTCTATGCAGGGCCTCTCTTGGTCTTTTCCGTTTTATTTTCCCAAATGAGGGCTTGATCGGGGAGCCTTGTCTTATCCATTCTGAGTGGCCGATGTAGTTAATTTGAATGAAGCATCATAACATATAGAGCTAGAAATCTGACTCTGAAACAAAGGATGTTTTATGATGGTGGCTTGTTGGATCATCGATCAACAGTCTTAAGCCAAGCTAGAGGGAAACACATTCAGCCATCTTGACCAAAAGTGGAAACACTGGACTAAAAAACTGTCTACAAACAACTGCTAGATGAAGACACCCTATTTCATGTCTAAAGTAAGTGTGCAACAGTACCTGCTACCTCATCTATATGAATGAATGAAATAATCAAGAATTTACATCATTGCACTCAGGACATCCCCATACGTGCTCTGTCTCCTATCTCAGTTGCAAACAAAGAGTCCAATGCTAATAGTACTGGCTGTAACCTGATTAAATGTTGGCCTATGTTTACCCGTTTGTGCTGCATATCTTCAAGAATCTCCCCTCACTCCTTTCAATGTATGGATTCCCTATATGTTCTTTAGCCCTCTCTATTTGATCCAAGTGAGCTTTCACCACATCTGCTGTATCATAAAGTAGTACAATGCCCCGCAGAGCAGCAGCAGCCACTCTATCAGCCTGCCCACTACTCCACACACCCAAAATATCCTGGCCAGAAAAGCTGTGATATTCTCCCGACCTGAGTCTCATCAGATGAAGCTAGCCACTCTCTGTGTAGGGTGCCAGTTTGAAGAACCCTGTAGCATGTTCTGTGAGTCTGTTATAATCACAACATGTCAAACTGGTCTGCTCTCAAGCCATCAGAAAGCAGTCATTACCACCTTCACCTCCATTCTCAAACTGGATGTTGTGATGTTGTATCTGCTTTCAAACAGTGGCCACTGACCTTTGCAATAAAACCCCACTCATTCTTCTTAGCTCTCACTACAGACACATCGGAATATATAATGATGTCAACTAGGCAGCAAAAATTTTCATTGATAAGCTCTTAGCCCCACTGTCTCTGTTTCCTAATGTGTCCATTCCCAGCACTTTTGGTGCAAGGTAACTATTATTCTTGCTGAATGTTGAATTAAGAATCAACATCATAGCACTTGGGACACCCCCATAAGCGCTCCCTCCCCATCTTCAGCAGCAAGTGAAGAGTTAAAATCCTAATGGTACCAGTAATTGTCTGATTCTATATACGTCACGCCTTGCCCCTGAAACTCTTTACAGTGCCATTCTCCTCAGACCGTAATGATCTATCTGTTTCTTGGCACTGTTCACACGCTCCCAAAGGGCCCTCACGACATCCAGCTTGTCATACGTCAGTTCACCACCAAGCGGTGCAGAACCAGCCAGTCTATCTGCCAGTTCATTTTCCAACACACTGGCATACCTTGGAGAAAATATCCAAAGGAAGCTAACTACCCGGGACCTCTGAAAAGATGCTTGCCACTCTGCACGGAGCATGCCTGTCTCCACCGTTCTCAGCATGCTCTGTGAGTCAGTATTATTCTATGCAAAGCTGTTTTACTGGGAAACACTGTTATCCATTCTTCACCATGCCCTATTTTGTCAGTGCTACAAGCATTTCTTACAATCACTTCTATGATCAGCAGATGTGATGAAATATTTTCTCCGTCCAGACTTTTAGACACCTGGGTTTTTAAATCATTATAATTCAACAACAGACTTGACCATGTGTTATTGCTTACCTTGACCCTGCCTGAATATGAAGGAGTGATGTCCCTGTTTAAGTCTGGAGAGTTGACAGAAATGACTCCACTGGAAGGATCTATGCGGAAGTGAGACCAGTTACCCACAGTGGAGGAATCCAGGACATAAGTCAAGTCTGCATTAGCTCCATCATCAGGATCAGTAGCTGTCACTGCACCCACAGACATCCCAACAGGCGACTTCTCCACCACCACAAAGCTGTAGTTGGTCTGTGTAAATGTCGGGCTGTTGTCGTTGACATCTGTCAGTGTGACTTTGGCTTTTGTGGTGGAGGACTTTGGGGGAGTCCCCTGATCAGAGACTTCTACAGTCAGCAGATATGAGGAGACGTTTTCTCTGTCCAGATTTTTGGACACCTGGTTTCAAAATGAATATAGTTCAACAGTTTTTTTAAAACTAATGCAGCCTCTGAATACCACCATTTATAAACAGTGACAAACAAGAACTAAAATCCTCGCATAAATATTTATCCTATCTTAATCAGTGTTGACAGTAATATCAACGACTGATAAAAACTCAGTTCAGCAACACAAGACACTGCAATTATATAATCCAAACAACATACCGTATTACACAAAATAAGTCTGAATAACACAGCTCACATTGCACTATTACTCCACGAACAAACTATAACACTGAACCAATATTCCATGAAAACCACACCATACCACTCTTACATCTAACAACTCCCAATTGGACAACACCAAATAACACCATATTTAACAACTCCCACCTGGACAACACCAAATAACACCATATTTAACAACTCCCACCTGGACAACTCCAGATAACACCATATCTAACAACTCCCACCTGGACAACATCAGATAACACCATATTTAACAACTCTTACCTGGACAACACCAGATAACACCATACTTAACAACTCCCAATTGGACAACACCAAATAACACAATATTTAACAACTCCCACCTGGACAACAGCAGATAACAACACCATATTCAACAATTCCCACCTGGACAACACCAGATAACACCATATTTAACAACTCCCACCTGGACAACACCAGATAACACCATATTTAATAACTCCCACCTGGACAACACCAAATAACACCATATTTAACAACTCCCACCTGGACAACACCAAATAACACCATATTTAACAACTCCCACCTGGACAACACCAGATAACACCATATCTAACAACTCCCACCTGGACAACATCAGATAACACCATATTTAACAACTCTTACCTGGACAACACCAGATAACACCATACTTAACAACTCCCACCTGGACAACACCAGATAACACCATATTTAACAACTCCCACCTGGACAACAACAGATGACACCATATTTAACAACTCCCACCTGGACAACAACAGATGACACCATATTTAACAACTCCCACCTGGACAACATCAGATAACACCATATTTAACAACTCTTACCTGGACAACACCAGATAACACCATACTTAACAACTCCCACCTGGACAACACCAGATAACACCATATTTAACAACTCCCACCTGGACAACAACAGATGACACCATGTTTAACAACTCCCACCTGGACAACAACAGATGACACCATATTTAACAACTCCCACCTGGACAACAACAGATGACACCATATTTAACAACTACCACCTGGACAACAACAGATGACACCATATTTAACAACTACCACCTGGACAACAACAGATGACACCATATTTAACAACTCCCACCTGGACAACAACAGATAGCACCACATGTGACCATTCCCACTTAAGACAACGACAGATAACACTGCATGTGACCATTTCAACCTGGAAAACAACAGATAACACTGCATGTGACCATTTCAACCTGGACAAAAACATAAGAGTGACCATTCCCACCAAGAAAAAAACAGATTTCACCACATTCCTACCTGGACAACACCTTGTGAGTTGATGAGGAAAGCCCCATCAGTATTGCCATCAATTATCCTGTAAGTAAGGATTCCGCTGGGTCCCGTGTCTGCATCTGTAGCTTTGATCTGAAAGATGATGTCATTGATGCCGATGTTTTCGGGCACGTCTCTGTTGTAAACACCACTAATCTCTGGGGCATGGTCATTGCTGTCCTTCACAGAAACGGTGAGGGTTGCAGTGCTGGTCTGGACGGTTGGGTCTGTCGGAGTTGGCATGTCCACAACTTGAATGTACAGTCTGGGAGAGGACACATTTCTAGATAAATAATTGATAAACTAAATAGACTGACTGGGTAATGACAGACATTGAATTTACATATGAGGTAATGACAGACATTGAATGTACAGACTAGGTAATGACAGACATTGAATGTACAGATGAGGTAATGACAGACATTAAATTTACAGATGAGGTAATGACAGACATTGAATGTACAGACTGGGTAATGACAGACATTGACTGTACAGATGAGGTAATGACAGACATTGAATGTACAGGTGAGGTGATGACAGACATTGAATGTACAGATGAAGTAATGACAGACACTGAATGTACAGACTGGGTAATGACAGACATTGAATGTACAGATGAGGTAATGACAGACATTGAATGTACAGATGAGGTAATGACAGACATTGAATGTACAGATGAGCTAATGACAGACATTGAATGCACAGACTGGGTAATGACAGACATTGAATATACAGATGAGGTAATGACACTGAATTACATACTAGGTAATGACATTGAATTACAGATGAGGTAATGACAGACATTCAATGTACAGACTAGGTAATAACAGACATTGAATGTACAGACTAGTTAATGACAGAAATTGAATGCACAGACTAGGTAACAACAGACATTGAATGTACAGACTAGGTAATGACAGACATTGAATGCACAGAGTAGGTAATGACAGACATTGAATGTACAGACCATGTAAAGACATACATTGAATGTACAGGTGTGGTAATGACAGACATTGAATGTACAGACTAGGTAATGACAGACATTGAATGTATAGACTAGGTAATGACAGACATTGAATGCACAGAGCAGGTAATGACAGACATTGAATGTACAGACTAGGTAATGACAGACATTGAATGCACAGAGTAGGTAATGACATTGAATGTACAGACTAGGTAATGACAGACATTGAGCGCACAGACTAGGTAATGACAGACATTGAATGTACAGACTAGGTAATGACAGACATTGAGTGCACAGACTAGGTAATGACAGACATTGAATGTACAGATGAGGTAATGACAGACATTGAATGTTCAGACCCTGTAATGACAGACACTGAATGTACAGTTTGGGAGATGATCAGCACATTCACATTTCTACAGAAACTGAGAAACTGAAAATGTATGCATGTGGAAGGGTGCAACATCTGTAAATACAACCTTCTGCCCCCATTTAACCACCAATCACTTCTGATGTAAATATTCCATTGTGTTAAGTTATGATCTATCCCAGCACGTCTTCCAACATATTTTACTATTGTCACAACAGACTCATCTGCAGTTTTGAGAAGTTTCTCATTTATCTGTTGACTGTCCACTACTCTTAGCCACAAGTACTTGTAATAAAACTACAGCCCTTCTCATACTGCCAAGTGTCAGTTACTAACTGTATTTACCATGTAGACAGGGGATGTAGGCAGGGGGGAGGGGTCTTTGAGCCTGAGATTTATGGCCGCATGGCTAGTGCTGTCGCCATGGACTGCTGAGGTTATGATTTAACAAAGTTTGGCATAAGATACCACAACACCTAGTTTGAGAATGGAGGTGGAGCCAGTCAGTGTAGTTTTCCAATGGTTTCAGAACCAGCTGCACACACACACACGGGTAGCTGTAACTGACCTGCAAAGCATGTTGAGAAAGGTAGATACAGGAATGCTCTGTGGAGAATGGCAAGCACTACTTCAGAGGTCCCCGGGTAGCTAGCGTCCTTTGGATAATTTCTTCAGGGTAAATACCGGTGTGTTGAGAAACAAATAGGCAGATAGACTGTCTAGTTCTGCACTTTTGGCAGTTTTTGATGCATGACAAGTAGATCTGGTAAGGGTCCTTTATGAGCGAGTAGGCAGAGCAGAAGCACAAACAGATCATCTTAGTTAGCTGGGTTATCATCATTGCACTCCGGACATGTCCATAGGTGCTCAGATCCTCCCCTCAGTATGAACCCCAACGTCCGATGGCTAATAGTAACAGTTTTATGTTGATTAACAAGTTTTCTGGCGTGTCTGGTGTGCGTCTCGTTTTTTGCTGTGCCGATCTTAATTCCCAAGTCTGCCATTCTGGCGAGTGATGTGGATTCACTGCCCCCAAAGTCCTCTATCCTTCCCATTTCTCTGAGGGCATTGATAATATCAGCATGATCCATAGGCTGACTGTCGGTAGTGATAGCGGATCCAGCCAACCTATCAGCTCTTTCATTTCCATCTATGCTTGCTTTTCCCAGAACAACAAAAATAAAGGTGACTCCACATACAGTGGACTTCTGCACAAACAGATCATCATGGTCTGAGAATGGTGCTCTGACCAGTGACTAGCTCAGTACTCATGGGAAAGGTGATATGGATATACAATCAGACTGTTACTGGTATCATGAGAACTGGAACTCTGCCCTTGCTGCTGAAGATGAAGACGGAGCACTTACAGGAATGTCCTGAGCACTGTAATGTCAAATGTTAATTCAACACTCAATGTTCATCTGTTATCCACTCACAGAACAAGTGCATGCATGCTCACTCTGAGATATGATCAATGAATGCAAACAGAAACACACACAGATGCTGAATACATGCAGCCAATAATATCCCACACTCACACAGACAATTATAAATGCATACTCTGCGTGCAACATCCAGTTTAAATCATGAAGTACAAACAATTGCACACAAACAATTGCACACAAACAATGACAACTGACATTTCTGCTGCATCCCTGTCCAGTGGAGACTTTGTCCTGACTGTTCCAGATTGAGAATTCACCTGTTTAAACAAGAAGAAATGAGCAGGAATGTAAACCCCTGTGATATCATTGATATCCACGTGTGGGCGTCTGGGCCTCGTTGTGGGGAGAACAAGAATAGACTCACTGCCTTGCCAACAAGCACATTGTATGAACTAACTTACTGGGGGCTATGTGGTCTTGAGGCATATGTCCGCCTCGAGTGCTAGAGGTCCTGGGTTCAAGCCCTGGTGAAGGCTGGGATATTTTCACGTGGACGTCTAGTAATTTAAGCTGGTCTCTGTGTAGTAAGACCGAATGCCCGTGTGCACTGTTGTGCATGTAAAAAATCCCTTGGCAGTTGGAAATTAAAAATAGTAGCCTAACAGCACTGCCTGGCAAAATCTGAAGTTTAAAATTTACCTAAAGTATTTCAGGATCCTCGCCGGTGTAACAGAGTTTGCACGCTGCTCTGAGATTCTTCAGACTTAAGTTTAAGTAAGACAAAGAACAGAGCACTTATGGGTTACTACTTTCCAGATGGTCAGCTTTTTGACACCACTGTCGAAACCAATGCAAGGCGCAAGGCCTGCAGCTGGGATAGAACCTGGCACTACAAAGTTCATTCGCAAAGTCTAAGCCACAGATGCCAACACTTTAGGACTAGAGCAGTATAAACTACATCACTGGTTTCAAGTTAAGGAAACTCTCTGCAGTTGAGCAGAATGGTGTCCATATTTTATGCAAAGTTTTATTGAATATGACGACTGATTCTGGATAACATGAGCTCTTCAGCTGATGACAATCTCTGTCAACACTTCACGTCTCCCTCCACTTAACTTTGTAGAGACTATAGAGTTATTCACCGATCTCTCTCTCCCTCTTTCTCTCTGTCTCATGCTCTACTCTCTCTCTTACCCTCTCTCTCTTTTACACTATCACACACTCTTACTCACTCTCTCACTCTCATATATCCTCACTCTCCCTCTCAAACTCTCACATCCTCACACTCTCTCTCACATGCTCTTTCTTACACTCTCATTTTCTCACATTCTCTTTCTCACTCTAACTCTCTCCGTCACACTCACTCACTCTCACACTCTCACTCACTCTGACACTCACTCACTCTCAGACTCTCACTTACTCACTCTCACTCACTCACTCACTCACTCACTCTCACACACACACTCACTCACTCACTCTCACTCAATCACACTCACTCACTCACTTTCACTCACTATCACTCACTCAATCACACTCACTTACTCTCTCTTACACACACACACACATAGATGCATGTACACACACACACCCACTCTTGTAACCACTACTGTACTCTTCTTTCACCAAACCTTGAAATAACTAAGACAGTTCTCCCACCTCAAAGTAGCGGCTCTCTTTGCTGAGGCTGAACTGAGCAATGGCTGTGTCTTTGTCTGAAGCTGTGTAGGTGATGATAATCTCTCCAACAGACAGGTTCCTTGGCACCTCAACCATAAAGTTTGTTGGAGAGATGATGGGGTAGTTGTCATTGAGGTTGGTGACATCCACCTTGATCAAACAGTTGCTGGTGAGAGACGGCATGCCTCCATCGTATGCCACGACTGACACGTACAAGGTCTGAGGAGAAAGTTGTTTGATCATACAATACAGGACAATCATTGGGAGATTGTTGACATACATAGCTGACTCCTTCAGATGGAAGAGATTCTCTTGGAATTACACAAGCCTTGAGTTTCTGCTGGACATAAACTTGGTAAAGCTTTGACTAAAAAAGAAAAAAAAAAGATTTAGGCCATAGGAAGTGACAAAATTTGTAAACATCTTTCTGAGAAACTGAGTATCAAAGAAGATATGATGAAAAAGAATA
Source organism: Candidula unifasciata (assembly GCA_905116865.2). Lineage (NCBI taxonomy): Eukaryota > Metazoa > Mollusca > Gastropoda > Stylommatophora > Geomitridae > Candidula > Candidula unifasciata. The sequence goes on along the minus strand of CAJHNH020001944.1, from coordinate 32,122 downwards.
AAGTATTGGTATTAGGGGGAAAACAAAGAAATCTACATTAAAAAAAAACCTGCAGTACAAAACATAAATACAGAAAATGATTGGACAAGATCAGAAATAACTCTTTGAGTCCCAAGGAATGCATCATACGTTCATAGGTTCCTACATAGAGACCCAATAAACGCGGGATGCATCGATTTTACATCTCTTTTCACTACCCCTTGGGCCTCTGATGCTAAACCCCTTGCGACTCAAAGAGTTAAACATAGACACTCACAGTAGAGAGTTAAATTACAGGAAATGTTCAGACAAGATCAGAATTAAACATAGACACCTACAGTAGAGAATTAAATTACAGGAAATGTTCAGACAAGATCAGAATTAAACATAGACACCCACAGTAGAGAGTTAAATAACAGGACATGATCAGTCAAGATCAGAATTAAACATATCAGACACCCACAGTAGAGAGTTAAATTACAGGAAATGTTCATACAAGATCAGAATTAAACATAGAGACCGACAGTAGAGAGTTAAATTACAGGACATGATCAGTCAAGATCAGATTAAAACATATCAGACACCCACAGTAGAGAATTAAATTACAGGAAATGTTCAGACAAGATCAGAATGAAACATAGACACCCACAGTAGAGAGTTAAATTACAGGACATGATCAGTCAAGATCAGAATTAAACATATCAGACACCCACAGTAGAGAATTAAATTACAGGAAATGATCAGTCAAGATCAGAATTAAACATATCAGACACCCACAGTAGAGAGTTAAATTACAGGAAATGTTAGGACAAGATCAGAATTAAACATAGACACCGACAGTAGAGAGTTAAATTACAGGAAATGATCAGTCAAGATCAGATTAAAACATATCAGACACCCACAGTAGAGAGTTAAATTACAGGAAATGATCAGTCAAGATTAGAATTAAACATAGACACCCACAGTAGAGAGTTAAATTACAGGAAATGTTCAGACAAGATCAGAATTAAACATAGATACACACAGTAGAGAGTTAAATTACAGGACATGATCAGACAAGATCAGAATTAAACATATCAGACACTCACAGTAGAGAGTTAAATTACAGGAAATGATCAGACAAGACCAGAATTAAACATAGACACCCATAGTAGAGAATTAAATTACAGGAAATGATCAGACAAGACCAGAATTAAACATATCAGACACCCATAGTAGAGAATTAAATTACAGGAAATGATCAGTCAAGATCACAATTAAACATATCAGACACCCACAGTAGAGAGTTTGAAATTACAGTACCTCACTGTTGCATATGAAAAACTGGTGAATAAACAAGTAGATCTGGAACAATCCAGAAATATGTGCATGCAGTGAATGTGTATTTCAGTTGCTTGAGGCACCAAAGATAATCGCCACTAGAAATGCAATTTGTAGATGGAAGTAGTCGGGCATGATAAGTTAGTTACTAAACACAAGTAGAATTCTAACATAAGGTATTTCACCAGCTCACACATAAACTGGTCACCGGTCATACTGAACAAAAAAAACAGCTGCACAAATGAAATGCATACCATAGGGAAAAAAACACTTCTCAGGCCTACAACCAAGCACTAATCTCAGTAGCTCAGGCAGCAAAACCGTAGACTACCATCCTTATATAAACTGCATTAGCAAAGAGCTATCGGAAGCAAAAATAACTTTGAAGATTAACATTCTGCCAAGCCTTTCCTCCATTTTGGTCAAAAGTGTACACAGATGAAATGTTAGCCCATGGAGACCTGCATGTTTCACTTGAATGTGGTCATTTGAATGTCACTGTTAGATGACAGTTCTGCTACTGTATTGTTTCTATTGTTGTCTATTGCTATGGTTAAGTGCACTAAGTTTTTAGATGCACAACAAGACCTCAGGTCAGTTTTAGTGACAGGTGTAACATTCCACAGACCTAATGTTGGAAATATTTTCATTCTCCTACTAGAAGTGAAGCATTTCCTGATTAACATATCTGGACAGTCTCAATATCTCTGGATAGTTTCAATGTCTTGGGATAGTCTCAACATCTCTGGATAGTTTCAATGTCTTGGGATAGTCTCAACATCTCTGGATAGTTTCAAAGTCTTGGGATAGTCCCAACATCTCAGGATAGTTTCAATGTCTTGGGATAGTCTCAACATCTCAGGATAGTTTCAATGTCTTGGGATAGTCTCAATATCTCTGGATAGTTTCAATGTCTTGGGATAGTCTCAACATCTCTGGATAGTCTCAACATCTCTGGATAGTCTCAACATCTCTAGATAGTCTCAACATCTCTGGATAGTCTCAACATCTCTGGATAGTCTCAACATCTCTGGATAGTCTCAACATCTCTGGATAGTCTCAACATCTCTAGATAGTCTCAACATCTCTAGACAGTCTCAACATCTCTGGATAGTCTCAACATCTCTAGAAAGTCTCAACATCTCTGGATAGTCTCAACATCTCTAGATAGTCTCAACATCTCTGGATAGTCTCAACATCTCTGGATAGTTTCAATGTCTTGGGATAGTCTCAACATCTCTGGATAGTCTCAATATCCCTGGATTGTCTCAACATTACTAGATTGTAGACATGTGCAGGACTGAATACAGCAACAGGAAGCACACAGCATTTTTGGAACAGGATTTGAAAGCCATGAAATCTGTTTAATGAAAGATGAACCTAATGATAAGAGTTGATGATGATGATGCACTGCCGTAGGAAAGATGTGGCTGAAGAATTCCAGTCCATACCTCAAACTCAGTAGGTACCAGGTTTGAAACCCTATCACAGGGTTGAGAATGTTTGCAAGAACAATCAAGTGTCTAATAATATCACACGTCCACTTATCTGCTGAGTGGTGGAGCAGATCCCTAGCATTATTGGGTAAGGACATAAAACTGGATGTTCTGTGTTCATTGCAATCATCCCACATCATTTTAAAATGACTAAGAGTAACATAGGTGGGATACACTCCTTTCAAACAAATGATGAATGAATAAGAAAAAAAAATTAGGTGACATCTTTTGGTCATATTAACCCTTTCCCTGCTATGAAGGTATTTTGCTGTTTGCTCATTCACTGCTATGCACGTCTTTGGACTTTATCCAGTTTCTTGACCCTCAGTGCTAGAGGTGTAAAAACACGTTTTTAGACTTCCCTTACAGACTTCCAAAAACAGTATTCTTGGGGGGTCAAAGGGCAATACACATTAGCCATATCTGGATCCAGCTGACCCATTTGCATATGATTAAATGCCTTTCCATATGTAATTAAGTGTGTTTAGATGCATTCTGCGTGATCCTGTTGCTTTGTTTACCATAGAAACGTGGTCGGTCCACTATGTATTTCTGATTTTACATTGGTTTACATTTCATAGCCTTCACTCAATGCATCTTTTGCCTTTGGAGGATAGAAAAGTATTCAGCACAGGCGAGGCGGTCAGCAGGGAATTTGATTAGCATTGTGGTGACGCTGGCTGCGGAATATATCACAGCAAAAGGGTTAAGAGACAATTTCCTAAAAGCCATACTGGATGGAAGCAAAGGCAGGCAAGCAATAGGTAGACAGTGGTATACGTGAGATAAAAACATTTAAAAAGTGGAGCAATAGCTTCTTCTTCTTCGTGTTCACCAGCTGTAAACTCTGGCAGAAAGTTCTGGTTGTTCATCAACTTCTAGACTGCAGTCCTTTTCAAGATCTTGAGTGTTGTGTGTACATCTGTTTTACAGACCTGACTCATGTGTATGCATACTGCTGGTTCCTTGCCTCTCAGGCAGATGCACTTCGACTTTGAAGGAAGCTCCCAATTAGTCGACTCTTACGACATGCTTTTGAGTAGGCAGTGGGTCTGTTCTTGTTTTTCCTATAACAGGGCCCTGGAACCCACACAGGGAGGAGCAATAGCAGTCTGTCAGTGTACAATCAAGGTGAGAGGTAGAGAGCCTTGGAGAACCATAGCAGCCAACATTTACCATGGAGAGAGAGAAAGCACATATCTGCTTAATATACACCTGACCATAAGACTAGACTGTGTTCACTAGATGAGCCGTACGTTTAAGAAAACAGACTCTATCTGCATCTTTGGCTGGTTAATACAGGCCTGACTGGAAGACTAGACTGTGACCACTAGATGATTTGTATCTTTAAGAAAATCTGTGGCTGGTTAATTTACACCTGACTGGAAGATTAGACTGTGATCACTAGATGAACAATATCTTTAAGAAAGCAGACTTTACCTGCATCTGTGGCTGGTTAATACATGCCTGACTGGAAGACTAGACTGTGATCACTAGATGAAATGAATCTTTAAGAAAGCAGACTTTACCTGCATCTGTGGCTCGGACGATGCCCACCTGGGTGCCCTTGACCACATTCTCAGCAACAGTCATGTTAATGACGGCAGACGGGAAAGTGGGCACATGGTCATTGACGTCTGACAGGTTGATTCTCAAGGACACGGTGGATGTGACTGGGTCAGAGGCTCCTGCTCCATCTGTGGCTCTGATGATGAGGAATGTACGTGTTGGGCAGCAGATCAAAGTCCAAGGGGGCATTAACAAACAGCTGGCCAGTGCTGGGGTTGAGGCTAAATTCTCTGGGACTAACTCCATCGATGCTGTACGTGATCTGTCCGTCCAGTTCACTGTCTGGGTCTGTGGATTACAATGTCATTTCACAACACAGAATTAGACTGGATCATTTTTCTTATTTCTGACTACAAACATTTCCCATTCACATACACATGGCACTAACTCAATGGGCCTGACAATGACTTGTTGGTTGAGACAACTTTATATATTTATGTTTATGTTTATGCTTATTCAATGGGTCAACATCATGGACACAGGTGTAACCCATAAGTGCTCCCTTCTACTTCTAACTCAAGCCTGAGTCTGAAGAATCTCAGCACAGTGCACAAACTCTGTTGCATCGGCGAGGATCCTGAAATACTTTTGGTAGACTTTTAACTCAAAATTTTGCATGGGCAGCGCAGTTATGCTACTTTTTTTTATTTCAAACTGCAAAGGGATTTTTTATATGTGCAAGAATACACAGGGGGATCTTACTATCTGGAGACCATGGGAAATTATTAGAAGTCCACGTGAAAAAATACCAGCCTTTGCGGGGGCTTAAACCCGGGACCTCTAGCACTCGAGGCAAACACCATACCTCAAGACCACTCCGCCCCTCAGATATATATTCATGAAACAATCAAACACACACATGTGGCTTATACATGAGTGAACCCATGAACTTGAAATGCACTGCTATTTAAGGTCATTGACCGTGTTTGCACTAATTAGTGGCAAGATGCGCATGTTAAACTTTAAACATGGCTAGAATCTCAAGCTGTGAGGAATAGATTTTCTACATCGTATATACCTGTTAATTATAAGTTTATAATAAGATTAAATAAGGTAACAACAGGGTGACTATAAGTTGACAATACAATAAGATGACAAAAATCTGAAATAATTTGACAATAAATTGACAATAAGTTGACAAAAAGGTGACAGTAAGTTGACAATACAATACGTTGACAATAAGTGTACAGTAAGTTGACAGTAAATTAATAATAAGTTGACAATAAGTGTACAGTAAGTTGACAGTAAATTAACAATGATTTGACAGTAAGTTGACAGTAATTTGTCTGTAAGCTGATGGTAAGTTGACAATAGGTTGGCAATAGGTTGACAGTAAGTTGACAATAGGTTCAAAGTAAGTTGACAATAGGTTTAAAGTAAGTTGACAATAAACTGACTATAACTTGACAGTAAGTTGACAAAAAGCTGACAATAAGTTGACAATGTGTTGACACTAAGCTGACAATATAGTGACAATAAGTTGACAGTAAGCTGACAATGGGTTGACAATAGGTTGACAGTAAGTTGACAACAAGCTAACAATAGGCTGACAATAAATTGACAATGAGTTGACAATAAGTTGACAATAAATTGACAACTAATTAAGGGTCTACCTGTAGCACTGGTATTATAAACCAACGTCCCCAGGGCTGCATTCTCTGGGATGGTTATGTTGGCAGCAGCAGTTTTCATGCGGGGAGCTGCCTCATTGACCGGCAAGACTCGAACTCTCACTCGACCACTTGACCTGAGAGCAGGCTGCCCACCGTCCACTATATCTAGAAGCAGCTCATAAGAACTGGTGGTCTCATAGTCCAGCTGGCCAATGAGAATCAAATTTTTACCTGAAGAAAGTGATCATTAGAAACTAAAATTATAATGTTCCTGAAATTCAAAGACAAACTAGCAGACTGGGAAGTGATTTACATTTGTGTTCAGAAGGAAATGGAAGATATATTTTTATATTTTTGATCAGTATAGTTTTCATGACAGAAAGTTTATTGAAAGAATTTAGGAGAAATACAAGTCTTTACGCAGTTTTCAAGGCAAATAGTTTATCGAGAAAATACAGGAGAAATAGTCTATATGCACAGTTTTTAGGACATAAATTTACTGAGAAAATGTGGAAGAAACAAGTCTTTACAGACAGTTTCAATATTTCTTGTGCTGTCTCTGCAAGGTAACAAACAGTACAAGAAGGGACAGGGTAAAGAATGCCAGCATTAAATAGAAAGTTGGAATAAAACCATGTCTGGATTATATTGACAGACAAAGAATGGCCAGCTAGTGAGAATGTAGCCAGACCAGACTGTATGTGAGACTTTTTACAGCAGAACATCTGAGAGGAAGGTGAGAGGAAGACCAAGGAAGAGATGGATAAATGATATAGCTGAAACATGCAAAAAAGAATAATAAATCCATCACCCAAGCTACACAAGAAGCGCAAGACAAATACAGAAAAACACGACACTGGGCTACAACCTGGTATCAGTGAGATGACAAAAACACGACACTGGGCTACAACCTGGTATCAGTGAGATGACAAAAACACGACACTGGGCTACAACCTGGTATCAGTGAGATGACAAAAGAAAGAAAAAGAAGACGCAGTTTTTAGGACAGAAAGTTTATTCTGAAGAAAAATAAAACTGATATTATTTCATCCTTGCTGTCCCAGTCAATGAACCCAGTCACATTGGCTATTCCACAAATGTAGCAATCGTGGGCATCAGTCAGTTTAACTTTGTGATTGCAGCTTTGTGATTGGTAAGAACACAGTCAAAACTGGCATGGTCTCTATAAAGATCTAGTGTTGTCTAGTAGATATCCTGTTCCACTGTGTCACCTATCAGATATACTGCAAGAACATATAGACATGCCTATATTTAGGAGGATGTTGATGGCCTTTGTCATTTAATAAACCCCCCCCCTCTTTTCCACCTAGCTAAACTCCTCTGATTATTCACCCTGTGTTAACATAACGCTGTGGAATTATTTAATTCAATGTTAAACTATCCTAAGGTATTTAAATTTAACTGAATACACAACAGATAAAACAAATGTGCAAGTTAAAATTGTATAGGTTATCTGAAAACCAAAAATATATGGTAAACAGATATTAATCACTACAATTTAATAGCCCATTTAAAAGAAACATAACATAAACTTATTCAGGTCAAATTTTCTTGTTGAAACTACTAGCTATATTTGCCTCTCTCATTACGTTGCCACCCCAAAATTCTGCAGCCCTGTGCAACTGCACATTTTGCACTTGCCTACATGTGGCCCTGTAGACATAAAGTGCCAGCTACCAGATATTCTACAATGATATGGAGACAATGATATGGAGACAATGATATGCAGACCATAATTTGTAGACAACAATATATAGACAAAGATATGTAAAAACTGATCTGTAGACAAAGATATGTAGACAACAATATGCAGACAACGATATGCAGACAAAGATATGCAGACAAAGATATGCAGACCATGATATGCAGACCATGATATGCAGACAATAATATGTAGACAATAATTTGTAGACAATAATTTGTAGACAATAATTTGTAGACAAAAATATGTAGACAATAATTTGTAGACAATACAGCGCCACCTACCAGATATTGAAAACTTGTTCTCACTATTGCCATCAATGATGGTGATAGTGCTGTTGCTGTTATTTCCCTCATCCTTGTCTTCGACAACAAACTGTGTCAGCACCATTGAAGATCCATACTGGGATGTCTCAGAAACATTGAGCAAGTACACTGGAGGTACTAGCCGTGGCATGTTGTCATTCACATCAGTTATCACAAGCTTCACAGTTGCCATGGCTACAAATGAATATCAAGGGATATTTACGTGCAATTCTGATGTTCCAAAAAAAAAAAAAACAGTTAAGGACCCTTCAGGTGTATTGTGCATATAGGATTGGACCTTTATTTTACAGACCAATCACCGCTTGGCGGGTGATGTGGTCAGGATCACACAGACCACCTTTACTTCCCAGGACTCCACCTGATTTCTGTTAAAGACTGGGTCAGCCTGGGAGCCAAGAAATTTAAAAAAATGTCTGGTACTGTTAGGACCCGAATACACAACCTTTTGATCTGTAGCCACTACAGCTCCTGCAATTCTGATGTTTTCTTTTTTTCAGTTTAAAATTTTTCTTAGCAAGAAAGTTGTAGGAGGGGATAAGCTGAGTTATGGAATTACCAAACAACCAGCCAGTCAAATAAGCAATCAACCAACCAAGTAGGCAGCCAGCAAACAAATTACCAAACAACCAGCCAACCAAACTAAGCAATCAACCAACAAACCAGCTAGCCAAGCAACCTATATCTGTGGGAAATAATTGTGACTGTTTTAGCTACAGTTTTGCTGCCTGAGCTACTGAGTTTAGTGCTTGGTGCAGCCCTGTGAGCTGTGTTTTTGGAATATGGAAAGCTTTTTATTTGCGCAGTGGTTGTGATGTGGTATTCAATATGACAGTTAGCTGGTTTATGTGTGAGCTGATGAAATACCTATGTGGTTGTTTCACGTGTGTCTAGCCAATTTACCATACTGACTACTTCCATCAATAACAAACTGCATTTCTGATGGCGACTGTTGGCTTTGGAGCCCCTAGCAACTGTTGTATGCATTTACAGCGTGCATAAATTTCTGGATTGTTCCAGGACTAATTGTTCACCACTTTTTCAAATGCAACAGTGAGGGACATTTCATTTGATTTTCACTGGCACAGCAACGGAGCAAGTATGGGAAAACCCGATTGCAGTAAAGTTAAAATATCGACTGAGATGAAGACTAAGACTAGGACTAAGACAGAGACTGAGACAGACTGAGACTGAGATCGAGACCAAGACTGAGACTGACAGACTAAGACAGACAGACTGACACAGACTAAGACTGAGACTGACAGACAGAGACAGACCAAGACTGAGACAGACTAAGACTTATACTAAGACTAAGACTTAGACTGAGACTAAGACTTATACTAAGACTAAGACTTAGACTGAGACTTAGACTTATACTAAGACTAAGACAGACTAAGACTTATACTAAGACTTATACTAAGACTAAGACTAAGACAGACTAAGACTTATACTAAGACTTATACTAAGACTTATACTAAGACTTATACTAAGACTAAGACAGACTAAGACTTATACTAAGACTAAGACAGACTAAGACTTATACTAAGACTAAGACAGACCAAGACTTATACTAAGACTTAGACTGAGACTAAGACTTATACTAAGACTTATACTAAGACTTATACTAAGACTAAGACTTAGACTAAGACTTATACTAAGACTAAGACTAAGACAGACTAAGACTTATACTAAGACTAAGACAGACCAAGACTTATACTAAGACTTATACTAAGACTTATACTAAGACTTAGACTGAGACTAAGACTTATACTAAGACTTATACTAAGACTTATACTAAGACTTAGACTGAGACTAAGACTTATACTAAGACTAAGACTAAGACAGACTAAGACTTATACTAAGACTAAGACAGACCAAGACTTATACTAAGACTTATACTAAGACTTATACTAAGACTTAGACTGAGACTAAGACTTATACTAAGACTTATACTAAGACTTATACTAAGACTTAGACTGAGACTAAGACTTATACTAAGACTAAGACTAAGACAGACTAAGACTTATACTAAGACTAAGACAGACTAAGACTTATACTAAGACTTATACTAAGACTTATACTAAGACTTAGACTGAGACTAAGACTTATACTAAGACTAAGACTAAGACAGACTAAGACTTATACTAAGACTAAGACAGACTAAGACTTATACTAAGACTTATACTAAGACTAAGACTGAAACTAAGACTAAGACTTAGCTATGAGCAAACAGGTCTCCTTATCATTGACTGATGATGAACGTCCATGGTTCATGACATCTTGCTCTCTGTACTTCTTCCATCAACTACTTCAGTCTCCCTACAGCCTGTCCTCCTGGTACTCATGGACATGCCCATAATTGATTTCTGGTTGTCCAGAACAGTGTTACTCAACCTTTTTGCACCCACCTCCCACCATAAAAAGAAAATGGTCTCACAGCCCACCTGTATGTTTAACCCTAAAGATCAGCAGCCCCACTTTGTGCTGCACAGACAACATATATAAAATATAGTATGTTGTTTCACTGAACAGACTGCATACCCTGGGTGTACCAGTTAGAGCTACGAGACAGGAAAACCATGCGGGAGCCACCTGTCGTTACATCAACTAGAACAGAATGGGAGTTGTTAGACTAATAACTCTTAGAGACATACTCAGGAGGAAATAGGAGCACTCATGGTCATGTGTGATAATGATGATCTCTTAAATGAACAATGATGTTAGCACTGATGGCTAATAAATCATATGAACAAAATGTACGCGTAGAAGCCACACGCACTTTGCAGGAACCACACAGCCACTAAATGAGTTATTGTCTTTATTTTCTAGCCCAGACCAGGTTACATAAACATCGAGTGCCATAATATTACTGTTTTATGTAACTGAACTGAGTTTCCAGGATTTGTACTTGTTTGACTCTTGTCTTTGAGGTGTTAAATCCTACAGAGAGCAGTATTTTTTTTTTTTGGGGGGGGGGGGGGGGAGGGGGTGGGGGGAACCCTCCTTACCCTGTTAGATAATTAGGCTGAAATGATTGGTGGTCCACGTGGACTTTTCTATGGCCCATCAGTGGACCACGCCATGGCCCATCAATGCACCATGGCCCACCGGTTGAAGAACGCTGATCTAGGTGATGTGTCCCTTTTGTTATGTCTAATCAACGTGTGCTAACACCCTGCAGTGCTTACAATGTCTGTTGTGTTGTTTGTTCATCACCAGCGATAAAGACCACTTTTCATACAAAGTAGCAATGATTATTGATTATGAGTGCAAAGGTGTCTGTTTAGTCCAATATGAGCCTGGAAAGTCCTTACCAGTGCGGACAACAGATGGAAGCCACATTAAGTGTAGGATTAATGATACAGTTCTTTCTAGTCTGCCTCCGTTTCTCTGCCTGTGCAACCTTAACTGCCAGGGAGGCTGAGGCCCATACATGAGGAATGTACGCTATCCAGAACGGTCTTGTGCAGCAGCCTCCCACGTTGCTGTGTTGATGCCAAAAGAATTGAGAGCAACTTTGGAGTGTCCATATAGCACTTTTTTTCTGTCCTCCCTGGGACCTCTTCCCTTGCTGGAGCTTGCATAAAATCTCTCTGGGAGGAGATAGTCTGCCATGTGGGCTAGGTGACCAGCCCATCACAGCTGATAATTATTCAGTATTGCGTGGATGCTAGGCAGGTTTGCCCTATTAAGAACCACAGTATTTGGGATCCTATCTTGCCATTTGAGCAGCTTTCTGAGACAAGTTATAAGAAACTGATTCAACTTTTTAGCATGGTGATGATACACAGTACATGTTACGCAAGCGTCGAGCAGTACTGGAAGAATTACAGCTCTTTTTGTCGACAGCAGAATAGAGGTTCTCTCCAGCCACAGGATGCTGGTCGGGACATGGTGCAGCAGGCAATTTTTTGGGGACAATGTCTACTGGCGCACTCATGCACGCACGCACGCGCACACACACACACAATGTTTACTGGTACATACACATACAATGTCTACTGTCTGAGATCAACACAAAATCAAAACTCACTCACTAACCCACTCACTTACTAAACCATTCAATAACTCACACACAACGTCTACTGTGTGAAAACTTACAACTCCTTGCTGTAGCCACCCCAGGACCACTGTCCATGGCTGTTACGCTCAGCATGTACATAGCCGTGGTTTCCCGGTCCAACTGCCGGAGGCTCTCAATGTTGCCAGTTGTCTCGTCGATGCGGAAATGTTTCTGTGGATCCCCAGCAGAGATGGTGTAGCGGACAGAGCCATGGCTGAGACCTTTGTCAGCATCACTGGCGGTTACACGGGCAACCACAGTGCCTGTATGGAGAAACAATGTGTTTGTAGAGCAGTCAGGCTGTGGATGGCATTCTCTTCTCAAGTGATTGGCTAACAGAATCAACCTGAAGAATTGATATCCACATTTTTGTGATGTGAACAAGTTGGACGGTATCTTTGTAATTAACTAGCTGTGTATGTTGTATACTGTGTCCTTCCCTCTCAAGTGTATCTTAGTGATTAACTAGCTCTGTATGTTGTATACTGTGTCCTTCCCTCTCAAGTGTATCTTTGTGATTAACTAGCTGTGTATGTTGTATACTGTGTCCTTCCCTCTCAAGTGTATCTTTGTGATTAACTAGCTGTGTATTTTGTATACTGTGTCCTTCCCTCTCAAGTGTATCTTTGTGATTAACTAGCTGTGTATGTTGTATACTGTGTCCTTCCCTCTCAAGTGTATCTTTGTGATTAACTAGCTGTGTATGTTGTATACTGTGTCCTTCCCTCTCAAGTGTATCTTTGTGATTAACTAGCTGTGTATGTTGTATACTGTGTCCTTCCCTCTCAAGTGTATCTTAGTGATTAACTAGCTGTGTATGTTGTATACTGTGTCCTTCCCTCTCAAGCGTATCTTTGTGATTAACTAGCTGTGTATGTTGTATACTGTGTCCTTCCCTCTCAAGTGTATCTTTGTGATTAACTAGCTGTGTATGTTGTATACTGTGTCCTTCCCTCTCAAGTGTATCTTTGTGATTAACTAGCTGTGTATGTTGTATACTGTGTCCTTCCCTCTCAAGTGTATCTTTGTGATTAACTAGCTGTGTATGTTGTATACTGTGTCCTTCCCTCTCAAGTGTATCTTTGTGATTAACTAGCTGTTGTATGTTGTATACTGTGTCCTTCCCTCTCAAGTGTATCTTTGTGATTAACTAGCTGTGTATGTTGTATACTGTGTCCTTCCCTCTCAAGTGTATCTTTGTGATTAACTAGCTGTGTATGTTGTATACTGTGTCCTTCCCTCTCAAGTGTATCTTTTGTGATTAACTAGCTGTGTAGTGTCTATACAGTGAACAAGCTGTCTACACGTACACACTTGTGTGCCACAACTTGGAAAGAAATAATGAACATATATCATCACCTTGTTGACCATTTCATTTGGAATGTATAAATTGTGTTCAACTCAGCATTGACTGTTAGAGTGTTCAACTCAGCATTGACTGTTAAAGTGTTCAGCTCAGCATTGACTGTTAGAGTGTTCAACTGTGCATTGACTGTAAGAGTGTTCAACTCAGCATCAGTGGTTATATTGTTCAAATGTGAGTTGCTGAAGTCACCTGTGTGTTGAACCTTTAGGACCAACAATCCCACTTTTGTGCTGCACATACAGCAAATATAAAATACAGTATGATGTTTCACTGAATAGACTGTATACCCTGGGTGTACCAGTTAGAGCTACAAGACAGGAAAACCATGCGGGAGCCACCTCATCATTACATCCGCCAGAACAGAATGGGAGTTGTTAGCCTAAAAACACCTGGAGACATACTCAAGAGGAGATTGGAGCAATTATGGTCATGTATGATGTGTGATAAAGATGATCTCTAAAATGAACAACAATTTTTTCTAACTACATGTTGTAAGGTCACTACACAAAACATAGAACAATGGTTTCTATATGTACATGACAAGATTACTTATGACTGTGTCCTCTCATATGTTGTAAAACATCATACACTGTCATTTAAATACATATTTTAAGGGTAATTACATAATACACAGAACAATAGTGTCTAACTATATGACTTGAAAAAAAAAAATATCCAGAAACCACGAGTTGTAAACCCTTTGGCTTGGTACTATAGATATTGCTAACCCTTCAGCCTTGATTCCAAGACAGATACCATAAATCTGGAAGAAATGTGGCTTTTCTGCCTACCCACGGGCTCGAACCTGGACCACAAGGAGTTCTGGTCACCACGCAGGTATATGACAAGTTTACTTATGAACGTGTCCTCTCATATGCTGTAAACATCATACATTGCCGTCTGACTGCATGTTGTAAGAACAATACATAAAACATAGTACAATACTGTTTAACTGTATGTGACAAGTTTACCTGTGACAGTGTCCTCCCGTATGTTGTAAGGACCATACATATCTGTTGGCTGGAACACAGGAGCAAACTCATTGACCGGGTCCACAAGAAGAGTGACAGTGAGAGGGATCTGTCCAGGGCTGGGAACATTCTTCTCTCTGACCAAGATTTGTAACCTGACCACAGTCTCCAGCTCGTAGTCCAGTGGTTCCAGCAGATTCAGCTGACCTGACAATACAAGTACAGGACATCATGTCATGCAGCTATCAAAGCGAAATATTTAGATTTTAACTTGTGGATGGATGGATGGATGGATGGAAGGATGGATGGATGGATGGAGGAAGGGATGGATGGATAGAGGCAGGGAGGGAGGGAGGGATGGACGGATGGATAGAGGGAGAGAGGGAGAGATGGATAGAGGGAGGGAGGGAGGGAGGGAGGGATGGATGGATTGATGAACTGACATCTGTGCACTCAAGACATTCCCACACATGCTCTGTCTCCTTCTTCAATAGCCAATGAAGAGTCGATATACTAACTGTACCAGCTGCAGCCTGACTGAAAGTCTGCCTGTTTGTCTCCCCCTCCCCTCAGTTTGAATCTCTTCCAGAGCCTCAGCTCACACCCCCAATCCCCCGCTGAATTAGTCTATCAATGTGTGGATTTTGTTTCTGTTCTGCTGCACTGTTCACTTGATCCCAGAGAGCCTTTACCACATCTGCTTTGTCATAAAATAGCTTACCATCCAGAAGAGCAGCAGCAGCCAGTCTATATGCCTTTTCATTACACTGCACACCTAAATATCCTGGACAGAAAATCCATGATATGGGCCCAATATGAGACTTCTCAAGTGATGCGAGCCACTATGTGTAGGAAACCAGTTTACATTTTCTGAAGCATGCTCTGTCAGACCATTACGATTATCACATGTTGGGCAGTGCCACCAAGATTGTCAATATCAAATGTTGGGCAGTGCCACCAAGATTGTCAATATCAAATGTTGGGCAGTGCCACCAAGATTGTCAATATCAAATGTTGGGCAGTGCCACCAAGATTGTCAATATCAAATGTTGGGCAGTGCCACCAAGATTGTCAATATCAAATGTTGGGCAGTGCCACCAAGATTGTCAATATCACATGTTGGGCAGTGCCACCAAGATTGTCAATATCAAATGTTGGGCAGTGCCACCAAGATTGTCAATATCACATGTTGGGCAGTGCCACCAAGATTGTCAATATCAAATGATAGAGAAGATTGGAGTATCATGATTGTCAATATCAAATGGTAGAGAGGATTGGAGCATCATGATTGTCAATATCAAATGGTAGAGAGGATTGGAGCATCATGATTGCCAATATCAAATGGTAGAGAGGATTGGAGTATCAAGATTGTCAATATCAAATGGTAGAGAGGATTGGAGTATCATGATTGTCAATATCAAATGGTAGAGAAGATTGGAGCATCATGATTGTCAATATCAAATGGTAGAGAGGATTGGAGCATCAGGATTGTCAATATCAAATGGTAGAGAAGATTGGAGTATCATGATTGTCAATATCAAATGGTAGAGAAGATTGGAGTATCAGGA
Source organism: Candidula unifasciata (assembly GCA_905116865.2). NCBI lineage: Eukaryota > Metazoa > Mollusca > Gastropoda > Stylommatophora > Geomitridae > Candidula > Candidula unifasciata. The sequence continues at coordinate 16,131 of CAJHNH020001944.1, read as the reverse complement.
TTGTCAATATCAAATGGTAGAGAAGATTGGAGTATCAAGATTGTCAATATCAAATGGTAGAGAGGATTGGAGTATCAAGATTGTCAATATCAAATGGTAGAGAGAATTGGAGCATCATGATTGTCAATATCAAATGGTAGAGAAGATTGGAGTATCATGATTGTCAATATCAAATGGTAGAGAAGATTGGAGCATCAAGATTGTCAATATCAAATGGTAGAGAGGATTGGAGCATCATGATTGTCAAAATCAAATGGTAGAGAAGATTGGAGCATCAAGATTGTCAATATCAAATGGTAGAGAGGATTGGAGCATCGTGATTGTCAATATCAAATGGTACAGAGGATTGGAGCATCATGATTGTCAATATCAAATCGTAGAGAGAATTGGAGCGTCATGATTGTCAAAATCAAATGGTAGAGAAGATTGGAGCATCATGATTGTCAATATCAAATGGTAGAGAAGATTGGAGCATCAAGATTGTCAATATCAAATGGTACAGAGGATTGGAGCATCATGATTGTCAATATCAAATGGTAGAGAGAATTGGAGCATCATGATTGTCAATATCAAATGGTAGAGAGAATTGGAGTATCAAGATTGTCAATATCAAATGGTAGAGAGAATTGGAGCATCATGATTGTCAATATCAAATGGTAGAGAGGATTGGAGCATCATGATTGTCAATATCAAATGGTAGAGAGAATTGGAGTATCGAGATTGTCAATATCAAATGGTAGAGAGAATTGGAGCATCATGATTGTCAATATCAAATGGTAGAGAGGATTGGAGCATCATGATTGTCAATATCAAATGGTAGAGAGAATTGGAGTATCAAGATTGTCAATATCAAATGGTAGAGAGGATTGGAGTATCAAGATTGTCAATATCAAATGGTACAGAGAATTGGAGCATCATGATTGTCAGTATCAAATGGTAGAGAGAATTGGAGTATCAAGATTGTCAATATCAAATGGTAGAGAGAATTGGAGTATCAAGATTGTCAATATCAAATGGTAGAGAGAATTGGAGTATCAAGATTGTCAATATCAAATGGTACAGAGAATTGGAGCATCATGATTGTCAATATCAAATGGTAGAGAGAATTGGAGTATCAAGATTGTCAATATCAAATGGTAGAGAGAATTGGAGCATCATGATTGTCAATATCAAATGGTAGAGAGAATTGGAGTATCAAGATTGTCAAAATCAAATGGTAGAGAAGATTGGAGCATCATGATTGTCAATATCAAATGGTACAGAGGATTGGAGCATCATGATTGTCAATATCTGCTCTAGGAACAGGCATGTGAAGATGAAGACATTGACAGAAAGAACATCTAATACTAGAAACACCAGGGTCTACATTAGTTACTGTGTTACTGATAGCAGCTGGAGTTCATTCAACATATTGTTACTCTGTGATTGATGTTTACTCTCAGTAGAGAGTTCATTCAACATATTGTTACTCTGTGATTGATGTTTACTCTCATTAGAGTGAGTTCATTCAACATATTGTTACTCTGTGATTGATGTTTACTCTCAGTAGAGTGAGTTCATTCAACATATTGTTACTCTGTGATTAATGATTACTGTCAGTAGAGTGAGTTAATTCAACATATTGTTACTCTGTGATTGATGTTTACTCTCAGTAGAGTGAGTTCATTCAACATATTGTTACTTGTGAATAATGTTTACTGCCAGAAGAGTGAGTTCATTCAACATATTGTTACTCTGTGATTGATATTTACTGCCAGCAGAGTGAGTTCATTCAACATATTGTTACTCTGTGATTAATGATTACTGTCAGTAGAGTGAGTTCATTCAACATATTGTTACTCTGTGTTTGATATTTACTGTCAGTAGAGTGAGTTCATTCAACATATTGTTACTTGTGAATAATGTTTACTGCCAGTAGATTGAGTTTATTCAACATATTGTTACTTGTGAATAATGTTTACTGCCAGTAGATTGAGTTTATTCAACATATTGTTACTTGTGAATAATGTTTACTGCCAGTAGATTGAGTTTATTCAACATATTGTTACTTGTGAATAATGTTTACTGCCAGTAGATTGAGTTTATTCAACATATTGTTACTTGTGAATAATGTTTACTGCCAGTGGATTGAGTTTATTCAACATAGGCTAATTGCCTATCCTTTACAGGATGTTGCCCAACCAACCCCAGCATTTTATTGCTGCTGTGGTTTTTCTAGGCAAATTTTTTGTTCAGTAGTTTGTCATTGTTTATGAACAGCCAGTTCTCAGTACCACTGTTGTAACCAGCACAAGATAAATTGTCCGCAGGTGGGATAGAATCTGGCACCCCAACATTATGAAGCATGTTCACAATGTTGCCCAATTTGTGACCATTTGAAAATGAAGTTCGTTTAAATACATTGTTATCAGCTGTTTGCAAAAAAAACAGCTGTTTTTTGTTCTCAAAAATCCCACTGACTGAAGAACCTGACCAGTAACACACTGACCAGCAACACACCAACTGAACTGTAAGTTGATGCTGAGTATGGTGTCAAGATAGGGACTGCGACCAGTCACTGAAACAAAATCAAGTCACTTACCTGTGTTATTGTCCACAGAAAACCCTGGGTGGGAATTCGCTGCCAGAGAGTATTCCAATGTGGCAACTTTGTCCTAGTCAGATTTAAAAAGAAAAATAAGCCAGTCAATGCTCAGACAAGTTTTAGTAAATGTGTGCAGAGGATAAAACATCTGGTGATGACAGGTAAACTAAGGGAGAATATCAACAAATCTGACGATAATAGTTTAATTAACTCTTTATGAACTAATCACCAGGTAAATGGTATTTAAATAAATCCCGCTCGGACTAATCACCATTAAAGTGGCTTCTTATAGAGACATGCCAATATTGTTTCATTTGCTGGAGAAATGAATTTGTATGAACATGTTTAAAAAAACTAGGATTAGCGAAATAATGTCCTTTCATTTTTGGAGAATTAGCATGGTGTTTGTGCCACTTTCTGATTTTTTTGAAAATTATTTACATGTGATACAATTTGTACATGACTTTTCTATACCAAATCATAAGGGAAAAGGTTTATAACTGTTCATACTGCTATGCCACTGATGAATCTCAGCCAGATAATGACAATAGTCTGGATGTTATGACTGGTAATGCAAATAACAAAACTACTCGCAATAATATAGGTTAGGAACACAGTGAAGGAAATATTTCAGTCGGATCAGCTTTGTTTCGATCAGCTGTTTTCCCAATTTAGGTAGTCGTGAAATCTGACATGTCCTACAAAAATGGTCATAACATCCCAAATATTTTAATTGTTTTAAATAAAGACTAGCTGATACATAACTGAACAGAGAAGGCAAGTGCATTCTTAGAAATGGATAGCAGTGTTGTTGAACAAGTAACAAAGAAAGGTAAACACAATATTTTTTATGTAAATAACCTTCATGTGTGTCTAACATCCTTGAATGTTGTCAGATTTTAATAACACTTTAAAAAAAATATTTTTTTAACAGGAAGATTTTAGCTTTGTCATGTTGCAGTAAAAAACAATTCCACTCAAAATAATGCTCTCCAAACACTAGGAAAAAAATGTAGTCCTGACAGTGTTAAGGTAGAATATCAACAAATCTGGCAATGACACATAAACTAAGGGAGAATATCAACAGATCTGGCAATGACATCTAAACTAAGAGAGAATATCAACAGATCTGGCAATGACCATCTAAACTAAGAGAGAATATCAACAGATCTGGCAATGACCATCTAAACTAAGAGAGAATATCAACAGATCTGGCAATGACATCTAAACTAAGAGAGAATATCAACAGATCTAGTGATGACATCTAAACTAAGGGAGAATATCAACAGATCTGACAATGACAGCTAAACTAAGGGAGAATATCAACAAATCTGGTGATGACAGCTAAACTGAGTGAGAATATCAACAAATCTGGCAATGACACTTAAACTAAGAGAGAATATCAACAAATCTTGGAATGACAGCTAAACTAAGGGAGAATATTAACAAATCTGGCAATGTCAGCTAAACTAAGGGAGAATATCAACAAATCTGGTCATGACAGCTAAACTAAGAGAGAATATCAACAAATCTGGTGATGACAGCTAAACTGAGTGAGAATAAAAAATCTGGCAATGACACCTAAACTAAGAGAGAATATCAACAAATCTGGTGATGACAGCTAAACTAAGAGAGAATATTACCAGATCTGGCAATTACACCTAAACTAAGGGAGAATATTAACAAATCTGGTGATGTCAGCTAAACTAAGGGAGAATATCAACAAATTAATATAAAAAAATCTGGAGATGACAGTTAAACTAAGGGAGCAAATAAATAAATCTGGAGATAACAGCTAAACTAAGGGAGAATATTAACAAGTCTGGCAATGATATCTAAACTAAGGGGCAATATTAACAAATTTGTTGACAGTTAAGCTAAGGAAAAATATCAACTAATCTTGTGTTGAAAGCTAAACTAATGAGGAATATAAACAAATCTTGTGTTGAAAGCTAAACTAAGTGTAAATTTCAAAACACTTTATGTGTTGAAAGCTGAAGTAAGGGAGAATATCAACACATTTTGCGATGAAAGCTAAACTAAAGACCTCACAGGAAAACTGCCCTAGTTGTGACTGCAGTGTGGCTACTGTTAATCAGAGCATGTAACAGTCAAAATCTTATTCAGCAGATACTACACTGACATTAATGTACACTTTCATTACAGCCTACATTGTATTTTCAATTAAAACAATAACTAATTCCAGTCATCTCCTTGTAGGATGCAATTTTTTTTTATTTGAAGCCCTACTCTGGCTCTCACCAGGGGCCGCAGTATAGCCTGACCATAAATATTGTCTAAAGGCTGAACGCGGTTTCTGGGACCTCTCCACAGGTGATCTTCATCCACATGGTGGCACTTTGTGTCATCGGGTGTTTATCGCTTGTGTGATGTCCTAGTGGGGTAAAAATCTACTACTACTACTAGCCTGCATTTACCACTTTAGAAGTGTAGGCAGAGGGTCTGGTACAATTCACAATTCTCACCCCATCTCATTCGGCTAAGTGATTTTTGATTGGTTCCCATAGGCTGTCCATTATTGTAGGGGTGTCATGTGTTGCTTGTTTTGGAGTTTTAAGCACATCCACAACATGACGCCTTCGTCGCCTCCCCCTGCAGCGCTTCTTCCTTGTAGACAGGCACTTGAGCTACACACAGCAACATATTCCACAAACAACAGCCGTTCATTGACACAAAAGAGAGTTGCGAATAAAAGCTGCACAGATTTGTCTGGAAGACAGTATGTTGGCCTCGTCGAATTGTCCTGAGTCAGACACTGAAGAAAGACATCTCATAACACCACTAGAACATAGGACAGCCCATGGGAACCAAAAAGAAATCACTCAGCCGAATAAGATGAGGTGAGAATTGTGAGAGAATTGTGAGTTGTACTGAGGGTCTTCAAGCCTGAGGATTCACAGCCACATGGCTAGTGCTGTCGCCACAGAGTACCACAGACTACATTGACTATGATTTTTTAACCCCCCCACCCCCCCCCCCCCCCCCCCCCCCCCCCCCCCCCCCTCACCCTATGCACACTAAACATGCACATACTTCATACATGTACATCTATGCAAACTAAACATACAAAATATGTCATACATGTACATGTATGCACACTAAACATGCAAATACATCATACATGTACATCTATGTTCACTAAACCTACAAATATATCATACATGTACATCTATGCACACTAAACATACAAATACGTCATACATGTACATCTATGCACACTAAACATACAAATACGTCATACATGTACATCTATGCACACTAAACATACAAATACATCATACATGTACATCTATGCACACTAAACATACAAATACATCATAAATATACAATTATGCACACTAAACATTCAAATACATCATACATGTACATCTATGCTCACTATACATACAAATACATCATACATGTACATCTACGCACACTAAACATAAAAATACATCATACATGTACATCTATGCACACTAAACATACAAATACATCATAATGCACATTAAACATAAAAATACATCATACATGTACAACTATACACACAAAACATTCAAATACATCATACATGTACATCTATGCACACTAATCATACAAATACATCATACATGTACATCTATGTACACTAAACATTTAAATACATCATACATGTACATCTATGCACACTAAACATACAGATACATCATAAATGTACAACTATGCACACAAAACATTCAAATACATCATACATGTACATCTATGCACACTAAACATACAGATACATCATAAATGTACAACTATGTACACTAAACATACAAATACATCATACATGTACATCTATGTACACTAAACATACAAATACATCATATATGTACATCTATGCAAACTAAACATACAAATAAATCATGCATGTACATCTATGCAAACTAAACATACAAATAGATCATACATGTACATCTATATTTAATACAGTAAAACTTCATTAACACAGACTAGTGTAGGAAAAAAACTAACAGTTTAACACGAACACAAGTGTGGTTCCAAGCGGAAGTATTATTGTTATTATCCTCACTTAACATCAACTTTTTAAAACACACAAAACACACGAGGCTGTGTGTAGATAAGACTTTAGCAGTTAGCAGCATCCCAACCATCAGCACAATAATTGAAGCATCCTCATACATGTAGAAGGTCATGCTTCATCTCTGGTTCTTTACTTATTGTTTACAGTGAACTCTCAGCTCTGCAAGTTAACTGCCTGTCTTTGTCTGAGCTGTGCAGGTTACCTGTCTATCTCTGAGCTTTGCAAGTTCACTGTCTGTTGTTATCTGAGCTCTGCAGGTTCCCTGTCTATCTCTATCTGAGCTCTGCAAGTTAACTATCTGTCTTTGTCTGAGCCGTGCAGGTTCCATGTCTTTCTCTATCTGAGCTCTGCAAGTTACCTGTCTATCACTTTCTGAGCTTTGCAAGTTCACTGTATATCACTTTCTGAGCTCTGCAAGTTCACTGTCTGTCGTTATCTGAGCTCTAGAGGTTTCCTGTCTATCTCTGTCTGAGCTACAGAAGTTCACTGTCTATCACTTTCTGAGCTCTGCAAGTTCACTGTCTACCACTTTCTGAGCTCCGCAAGTTCACTGTCTGTCGTTATCTGAGCTCTGGAGGTTCCCTGTCTATCTCTATCTGAGCTCTGCAAGTTCACTGTCTATCACTTTCTTAGCTCTGCAAGTTCACTGTCTATCACTTTCTTAGCTCTGCAAGTTCAATGTCTATCACATTCTTAGCTCTGCAAGTTCACTGTCTACCACTTTCTGAGCTCCGCAAGTTCACTGTCTGTTGTTATCTGAGCTCTGGAGGTTCCCTGTCTATCTCTATCTGAGCTCCAAAAGTTCCCTGTCTATAACTTTCTGAGCTTTGCAAGTTCAATGTCTGTCATTATCTAAGCTCTGGAGGTTCCCTGTCTATCTCTGTCTGAGCTCTGCAAGTTTACTGTCTATCACTTTCTGAGCTCCGCAAGTTCAATGTCTGTCATTATCTGAGCTCTGCAAGTTCCCTGTCTATCTCTATCTGAGCTTTGCAATTTCACTGTCTATCACTTTCTGAGCTCTGCAAGTTCACTGTCTATCCCTTTCTGAGCTTTGCATGTTCACTGTCTATCTCTATGTGAGCTCTAAAGGTTCAGTATCTATCTCTGTCTGAGATTTACAGGTTCACTATCTCTCTGATGTCTGTCTGTCACACACTTCAGCTCAGAGATTTATGACAAAGATATGCAGCTGACCCTCTCACTTCAGTATAGAGGCGGTTTATGATCTCGATCACAAGGATAGTTGTGTGATGTAACCCCAGCTTCTTATCCAGATCCCATGATAGATGATAGCAGTTGATGATGATGATGTAGATGATGATGATGATAATACTGTAGATGATGATGATACCATAGATCAGAGCCATTCAAATAAGTTAACTCAGCGTCCAAAATGGTGGAAAATAGGAAACATCGTTGGCCAGAGGTCAGGGGTCCCTTCATAGAATGATCATTAGTTGGCTTGAGTCAATATTGTGGCAAGTGGGTGTTAACCTAGAGCAGGATAGACCAGTGGATTCATAAAGTGTGAGCTAATTATCCTAAGTAGTGCGTGGATAGCAGCTCTCGCACAGACAAATTCTGTGTGAGGGTTTGTCATTACCCTATGTGTTCATGCAATAAATGTGCATAGATGGTGGCAACACGTCGTTGAGTATTCCTGACAGTTGTGTGTGCAAGTGTAAATCGTATTCTGGACACTTGATCGTGTGCTTTCTATTCAGTGAACAACAAGTGTTGCAACCCTTCCAAATCCACACAAATCAGCACACAACAAATACAATACAATTTGCAGATAAGCTGTGGGTGCTTGCTAGGTCTCTGCGGGCCGGAGATGGCCCATGGGCTGCTAGTTGAATAGTTCTGCTGTAGGTGATGGTAATGTAGGTGAAGAAGATTAGATGAAAATGAGGATATAGGTGGTGGTGGTGATGATGAAGATTAAATTATGAGAATGACATGGATGGTAGTGGTGATATAATGATGATGATTAAATGATGAAGAGAATGTAGAGGGGGATGCAGATGATGATGGGGATGAAGATAATGATTAGATGAGGTGGATAATTTAGATGTTAATGATGATGATGATGATAATGATGATGATGATGGAGATGATGATGATGATGATAATGATCATGATGATGATGATGATGATGAAGATGATGATGATGAAGATGATGATGATGATATTGTTGACAAAACATTCAAACCTGAAGCCTGCCAGTTTGGGGGTCCAGCAGAAACTTGCCAGCAGAGTTGCCACTGACAATGGAGAAGATCTTCACCAGGTCACCAGTGTCCTGGTCTGTAGCTCTGAACTGGAACAGCAGTGTGTTGATTGTGGCATCTTCTGACACATTGATACTGGTGGCACCTGTCACCGTGAACTTTGGGGGGAATTCGTTGACATCTTCCACACTGACCTACATACACATAGAAATGGGTTTAGATGGTATGTTTGTCGACACAGACTGTAGATTTTTAGATTGTACAATGTTTGTGGACCAAACGGTTAATGTTAGATGGTACAATGTTTGCCAGCACAGACTGTTAATGGTTAGATGGTACAATGATTGTCAGCACAGACTAATAATGTTGAGATAGTACAATGTTTGTCAACATGGACTGGTAAAGTTTGGATGGTACAATGTCTGTCAACATAGACAGTTATTGCTTAGAACTTACAACGTCCGTCAACACGGACTGTTGATATCTGGATGGTTCAATGTTATTTGACACAGACTGTCGATGATTTAGAATAAGACAAGAACAACCATAGACCAGGTGAGTCTCATTTCTGTTGGCTGTCAGTACAGACCTGTCTACATGTACCAGATTTGCCTGACATATCTAAACTGTCTTCTGTATGTTCTACACTGACCATGTTACAATAAATTATGTGTATGTAGAAGCAACTGTCATCCAACCTTGACATAAGCCTGGTCCGACTGTGCTCCATCGAATGCGGTTATCTGAAGGGTGTAGGCCGATAGACTCTCAAAGTCCAAGCGAGCATCAGGTCGTGTACGAACTTCACCAGTGTTGACATCGACAGAAAAATTACCATCATTGCCTGCAGAAACAAAACAACATGAGATAAGACTAGAAACACAGCAGAAACAATACATCATGAGACAAGACTAGAAATACAGCAGAAACAAAAACAACATGATTCAAGACTGGAAACACAGCAGAAACAAAACAACATTAGACAAGACAAGAAACACAACAGAAACAATAGCACATAAGATGAGACTAGAAAAACAGCAGAAACAAAAACCCCATAAAGCAAGACTAGAAACACAGCAGAAACAAAATATTAGACAAGACTAGAAACACAACAGAAACAATAGCACATAAGACAAGACTAGAAATACAGCAGAAACAAAAACCACATAAGACAAGACTAGAACTAGGGTTGTACCGAATAGTGATTTTCACTATTCGACCGAATATGAATAGCATGACCAACTATTCGGCAGAATACAAATACGAATAGTGTATCATCATCATCAGGTGCCTTGCCGACTGCCGTGGGTCAATATGCCTTGCCACAATCTGTGATCTCCTGCAGCATGTATTAGTTTGTGTGCTGACACACCTCCATGCCATGCAACAAGAAGAATCTTTTCTCGTTGTCTTCCTCTATCCCTCCTTCCACATATCTTTCCAGTGGTCACAACATGTTCCATTTTTCCTCTTCTCATAACATGGCTGAAAAATGATGACTGTCTCCTTCTGATATCTGTGATTAGTTGTCTTCAGGCTCCCGCCTCTTTCAAAACCTCTTGGTTGCTTTTTTTGGCTGTCCAGGGTATTTTGAGCATTGTTCTGTAAAACTCTGAGGCCTCAAGCAATCGTTTGGCCTGCCTACCAACTGTCCAGGACTCACAATGCCTTCCCTTTAAATATAAGTGCTTACTTAACAAGGCTAACAGTGACTATTGTACAGACCACATTTTCCACTTTTAAATTTCAGCAAAAATGTAATCACAACCTTACTTATCCGCTGCACCTTCACGAATACAGATGGAGGATCAGTCGCACCTCGAGATAAATACAAAGACAATTTTAAGCACGCTGCGGTTGGCATTTTATGCTGTATGGTACTCTTTGAGTGTGAAACAAGGGAAACAACTCTTTTCTACAATGGTGAGGAACAACAATTTAAATTTTAACTTTTAAGTATCTTCATGCCTTCTTTAATAATGTCATAATTTATAGCCGACTTTTCTTGATTTTCACGCGGGACCCCTGGCACATGCACCCAGTTTGAGATCCTCTGCTGTAATGCCTCGGTCGAGCCAGCTGATGTACCACACAACCGGGTCGCGGTTTCTCCCACTACAACAGACTTAGGCAACAGCAACTATTGTAATAATGAGAGAGTTATTTCAGTCTATCACAGTGTATACAAAACGGGTGTAAGGTAACCACTATTCATATTCAGCCAGACCACAAGTATTCGGCTGAATACTGAATAGTTATTAAGTTCACTATTCGGCCCTGAAGCGAATACGAAGCGAATATTCTGTACAGCCTTACTAGAAACACAGCAGAAACAAAACCACTTGAGACTAGAAATATACTCACACATTAAAAACAATATGGCACTAAGGAAGACAGGAGATGGTGCACAAGCCAGACCGAATCAGGAGACATGTGCAAGACATATATATATATATATGCCTCTAAATATATATATATATATATATATATATATATATATATATATATATATATATATATATATATTTAGAGACGTGTGCATAAATCAGAGTCAGAAGACGTGTATACATACCACACAGAGTCAGAAGATGTGTGTACGAACCACACAGAGAAAACATGTGCACAAGCCAGACTAAGAACAAAGACATGTGCACAAACCACACATAGTCAGGAGACATGTGTACAAACCACACGGAGTCAGGAGATGTGTATAAACCACACAGAGTCAGAAGACATGTGTACAAACCACACAGAGTCAGGAGATATGTGTACAAACCACACAGAGTCAGGAGACATGTGTACAAACCACACAGAGTCAGGAGACATGTGTACAAACCACACTGAGTCAGGAGACATGCGTTCAAACCAGACAGTCAGGAGATATGTACACAAGTGTGAGTCAGGAGACATGTACACAAGTGTGAGTCAGGAGACATGTGCATAAGCTAGACAGAGTCATAAGACATGTACATAAGCTAGACAAAGTCAGGAAACATGAACACAAGGTAGACACAGTCAGGAGACAGATGCATATGATAGACAAAGTCAGGAGACATGTGCATAAGCTAGACAAAGTTAGGAGACATGTGCATAAAACCAGACAGAGTCAGGAAACATGTGCACAAGCCAGACAGAGTCAGGAAACATGTGCACAAGCCAGACAGAAACAGGAAACATGGGCACAAGCTAGACTTACCAAGAGTTATGTTATATGTAACCGAGCCTGTCACATCCAGGTCATCACATGTCACTGTCACCAGTCTCTGATTGGTGGAGTTTTCTGGCACTGTTACATTATATATGGACTTGGCACAAACCGGAGGGTTGTCGTTGACATCAGAAACTGTCACTGTCATTGTGCCGCTGACGGATCTGGCAGGTGCTCCTCTGTCCTGTAAGTGTAACATTGTACTGGTCACTATTACTGTGGGGACGGAAACATGGGGCAGTCAAATAAACCAATCAGCGGGACAGCAGACCAGGGGACAGTTAAACAAACCAGTCAGTGGAACAAATCATAGGACAGTCAAACCAGTCAGTGGGACAGTCAGACAAACCAGTCAGCGGGACAGCACACCATGGGACAGTCAGACAAACCAGTCAGCGGGACAGCACACCATGGGACAGTCAGACAAACCAGTCAGCGGGACAGCACACCATGGGACAGTCAGACAAACCAGACAGTGGGACTGCACACCATGGGACAGTCAGACAAACCAGACAGTGGGACTGCACACCATGGGACAGTCAGACAAACCAGACAGTGGGACTGCACACCATGGGACAGTCAGGCAAACCAGTCAGTGGGACTGCACACCATGGGACAGTCAGACAAACCGGTCAGTGGGACTGCACACCATGGGACAGTCAGACAAACCAGTCAGCGGGACTGCACACCATGGGACAGTCAGACAAACCAGTCAGCGGGACTGCACACCATGGGACAGTCAGACAAACCAGTCAGCAAGACTGCACACCATGGGACAGTCAGACAAACCAGTCAGCAAGACTGCACACCATGGGACAGTCAGACAAACCAGACAGTGGGACTGCACACCATGGGACAGTCAGACAAACCAGACAGTGGGACTGCACACCATGGGACAGTCAGACAAACCAGTCAGCGGGACTGCACACCATGGGACAGTCAGACAAACCAGACAGAGGGGCTGCACACCATGGGACAGTCAGACAAACCAGACAGTGGGACAGTCAATATGACAGCACATCATCAAACAAACCAGTCCATGGGACAGTCAAACAAACCAGTCAGTGGAACAACAAATCATGGGACAGTGGAACAACAAATCATAGGACAGTCAAACAAACAAGTCAGTGGGACATACAAAGAAACCAGTCAGTGGAACAGTCAGAGAAACCAGACAGTAGGACAGACAAACAAACTAGTCAGTGGGAAAGTCAAACAAACCAGTCAGTGGAACAGTCAGTAGGACAGCTCATCATGGGAGTCAGACAAACCAGTCTAGGACAGCACACTATGGGACAGTGAGACAAATTCACTGTGACAGTGAGACAAATTCACTGTGACAGTCAGACAAAGTCAATGGTACAGCACACCATGGGACAGTCAGACAAACCAGCCAGTAGGAGAGTACGTCAGACAAACCAGCCAGTAGGAGAGTACATCAGACAAACCAGTCAGTAGGAGAGTACATCAGACAAACCAGTCAGTAGGAGAGTACATCAGACAAACCAGCCAGTAGGAGAATACATCAGACAAACCAGCCAAAAAGGAGAGTACATCAGACAAACCAGTCAGTAGGAGAGTACATCAGACAAACCAGTCAGTAGGAGAGTACATCAGACAAACCAGCCAGTAGGAGAGTACATCAGACAAACCAGTCAGTAGGAGAGTACATCAGACAAACCAGCCAGTAGGAGAGTACATCAGACAAACCAGTCAGTAGGAGAGTACATCAGACAAACCAGTCAGTAGGAGAGTACATCAGACAAACCAGTCAGTAGGAGAGTACATCAGACAAACCAGTCAGTAGGAGAGTACATCAGACAAACCAGCCAGTAGGAGAGTACATCAGACAAACCAGCCAGTAGGAGAGTACATCAGACAAACCAGCCAGTAGGAGAGTACATCAGACAAACCAGTCAGTAGGAGAGTACATCAGACAAACCAGCCAGTAGGAGAGTACATCAGACAAACCAGCCAGTAGGAGAGTACATCAGACAAACCAGCCAGTAGGAGAGTACATCAGACAAACCAGTCAGTAGGAGAGTACATCAGACAAACCAGCCAGTAGGAGAGTACATCAGACAAACCAGTCAGTAGGAGAGTACATCAGACAAACCAGCCAGTAAGAGAGTACATCAGACAAACCAGCCAGTAGGAGAGTACATCAGACAAACCAGCCAGTAGGAGAGTACATCAGACAAACCAGCCAGTAGGAGAGTACATCAGACAAACCAGCCAGTAGGAGAGTACATCAGACAAACCAGCCAGTAGGAGAGTACATCAGACAAACCAGCCAGTAAGAGAGTACATCAGACAAACCAGCCAGTAGGAGAGTACATCAGACAAACCAGCCAGTAAGAGAATACATCAGACAAACCAGCCAGTAGGAGAGTACATCAGACAAACCAGCCAGTAGGAGAGTACATCAGACAAACCAGTCAGTAGGAGAGTACATCAGACAAACCAGTCAGTAGGAGAGTACATCAGACAAACCAGCCAGTAGGAGAGTACATCAGACAAACCAGCCAGTAGGAGAGTACATCAGACAAACCAGCCAGTAGGAGAGTACATCAGACAAACCAGCCAGTAGGAGAGTACATCAGACAAACCAGCCAGTAGGAGAGTACATCAGACAAACCAGCCAGTAGGAGAGTACATCAGACAAACCAGCCAGTAGGAGAGTACATCAGACAAACCAGCCAGTAGGAGAGTACATCAGACAAACCAGCCAGTAAGAGAATACATCAGACAAACCAGCCAGTAAGAGAGTACATCAGACAAACCAGCCAGTAAGAGAGTACATCAGACAAACCAGCCAGTAAGAGAGTACATCAGACAAACCAGCCAGTAAGAGAGTACATCAGACAAACCAGCCAGTAGGAGAGTACATCAGACAAACCAGCCAGTAGGAGAGTACATCAGACAAACCAGCCAGTAGGAGAGTACATCAGACAAACCAGCCAGTAGGAGAGTACATCAGACAAACCAGCCAGTAGGAGAGTACATCAGACAAACCAGCCAGTAGGAGAGTACACCAGACAAACCAGCCAGTAGGAGAGTAGGACATCAGACAAACCAGCCAGTAGGAGAGTACATCAGACAAACCAGCCAGTAAGAGAATACATCAGACAAACCAGCCAGTAAGAGAGTACATCAGACAAACCAGTCAGTAAGAGAGTACATCAGACAAACCAGCCAGTAGGAGAGTACATCAGACAAACCAGCCAGTAGGAGAGTACATCAGACAAACCAGCCAGTAGGAGAGTACATCAGACAAACCAGCCAGTAGGAGAGTACATCAGACAAACCAGCCAGTAGGAGAGTACATCAGACAAACCAGCCAGTAGGAGAGTACATCAGACAAACCAGCCAGTAGGAGAGTACATCAGACAAACCAGCCAGTAGGAGAGTACATCAGACAAACCAGCCAGTAGGAGAGTACATCAGACAAACCAGCCAGTAGGAGAGTACATCAGACAAACCAGCCAGTAGGAGAGTACATCAGACAAACCAGCCAGTAGGAGAGTACATCAGACAAACCAGCCAGTAGGAGAGTACATCAGACAAACCAGCCAGTAGGAGAGTACATCAGACAAACCAGCCAGTAGGAGAGTACATCATACACACCAGCCAGTAGGAGAGTACATCAGACAAACCAGCCAGTAAGAGAGTACATCAGACAAACCAGCCAGTAGGAGAGTACATCAGACAAACCAGCCAGTAGGAGAGTACATCAGACAAACCAGCCAGTAGGAGAGTACATCAGACAAACCAGCCAGTAGGAGAGTACATCAGACAAACCAGCCAGTAGGAGAGTACATCAGACAAACCAGCCAATAGGAGAGTACATCAGACAAAACAGCCAGTAGGAGAGTACATCAGACAAACCAGCCAGTAGGAGAGTACATCAGACAAACCAGCCAGTAGGAGAGTACATCATGGGATGATCAAACAAACCATCAGTGGGACAGTGGGACAAAGTCAGTAGTACAGCACAACAAACAAACCTAGCAAGATGAGATAGAGATAGACTGATGCAAGA
>CAJHNH020001943.1:54363-134891 GCA_905116865.2 Candidula unifasciata | reverse complement strand
GCATGCCTTTCTCAACATGATCTGTGAATCACGACATGTGTGTACAGCTCATTCTCAAGGCAGCAGTGACTGCCTCTACCTCTCTTCTCGAACTAGACGTTGCTATAAACCCCAAACACTTTGTCTGCCTTTCAATACAGAGCCACCTGTGTAGATAACACCGGGCAACAAATTTTCAAATTTTTTGGGGTTCCATAATTTAAATTCATCATTTCTGATTGACTTTGAGTTGCTGATTTCAAAAATTTTTAATGAAATTTACCAGTTAGGTAAATCTTCTGCCAGAAGATTCCACAGTTGCAACCTGGAACCTAAAAGCTCAGCGTTGCTGTTGGGTAAATTCAAATCTCTTCAAGATTATTCAGTTTACTTTAGGTAATAAGTGTGGTTTAGCTCAAAATCTGGGTCGCTTGAGGTTGGTGGTTCAAGGCCACAAATGTCCTCTTCTAAGATGGAGCCTTTTAATAAATCAACTGTGTATTTAACTTCAGGAAGAGTCTGGTCAACAAGGGCTTCACAGTGCAGCAGATGTTTAAGACTGCACAAAGTTTCCTAACGTCCATGGGATTTAGCAAAATGTTGCCTTCTTTCTGGGAGAAGTCCGGGTAGATGGAACCCGTTAGCTTTGCACATCAGTCCATCTAGGAGACGGCAAACTCCGAATTAAAACTCCCAAGTTCAAGGTGGGCCAACGTGCTGAGGAACTGGATGGCCACGGGTGAGCTGGTCGTGAACGTTGGACGTCTGACGGGTGTGCGGGGCGGCACCAGGCGTATGGACTCCTAGGGGATATCCATTGCCCCTTCCCTAGCAGGCAGGCAATACTAGGGCGACCGGTCATTTCCTGCATAAGAATCGTCGCCGGAACTACAGGGCACGTGTTCTGCGCTTGACACATTTTTCAGCGGTTAGTGAAAAGGGAGTGAGGAGGAGACGACGAGGAAATGGGGAGAGAAGAAGGCATAGAAATAGGAGGGCGGGTGCTAGGAGAACAAGGCGAAAAGCGGAGAGATTGAGTTTTAATCATGTAAGAGTAGGATACTGGAACTGTCGGAGTGCTAGGCAAAAAGGTCCTGTACTGGAGAGGTTGATTTTTGATTTTGATGTCATGATGCTCCAGGAGTTAAATACAGACAGATATCATTGCCCGGGGTACGTCAGTTATATAAACCCTGTTGGACAGGAGAGACATGGACAAGGTCTAGTGGTAAAGGAGGGAGTGAAGCATGTGGTGCTTGACTTGAGCCAGTGGAACCACAGTGGACGAGAGGTTCAAGGGATACAGGTGGAAATTGGTGGCCTAAGTTGGAACCTCATAAATACATATGCCACGGTAGACTGTTTTGTCATAAGTGAACAATGGAGCTGGCTCAAGGAATTGGAGGAGTTACCAGGTGATAGGTTACTCATATGTGGGGATTTCAACGCGAGGAACAGAGAATGGGACAGCAGTGGAGAAAACCGACAGGGAATTGCTCTTGCAGAGGCCATGGTTGACTCCAATATGGTCTGCATCAATGATGGGAGGCCGACTAGAATGGCAATGAGGGCTGGAGATGCAGACACAGCCATTGACTTGACATTTGTCTCTCAGTCGTCGGTTTTAAATGTTAAATGGACTGTCCTGAATGACCATGGGAATGATCACCTACCGTGTTCAGTCTTGATTTCTAAACACAGTAAGGTTGAGGTTGGGAGAACACGCAAGACCTTCCAGTATAAGTGGACCAACAACCTACTTGGACGCCTCAGACAGGGAACATGCAAAAGAACTGCCAGAACTAATTTTCTACAGCTCCCATGGTGGACTCCAGAAGTAGAACAGGCATGGAAGGCAAAGAGAGCCGCAGTGAAGCAGCTAAAGAAAGTACGACAGACACCGTCAAGCTCACGAGAGGAAGTGGAGATGGCGGAGAATGTGAAAAAAGATAAGGTGGAGGTTTTCAAGCGCTGTGCCGCAGAGGCCAACAGAGCAAAGTGGGAAACTTTTATGAATGATATGGGAGGCGATAAAACATTGGGGAAATTTTGGAAACTGCAAAGACAGATGCAAAGAAAAGATCGGCCTATGACAGTCGGAACAATTTGTAGAGACGATGGTGTACGTGTGACAACAGACAAGGAGAAAGGGGAGGCTTTTCTTTATAGGTTTATAGCTCAGACAGATCATAATGATGTAGACATCAGAGATGCAGTTAGAAAGGAGTTAGCTGGCACTTTGAAAAATATGCATTATGAAGACATGATACAAGATATCAAAAATTTTTTGGAAAAAGCAAAAGACGCTGCACCAGGGCCTGATGGTGTCAGGTATAGTCACATGAAGGCTTTGAGCGATGTAGACCTGGCGGAGATGGCCGACTCTTTTATCCAGAGTATTAAGACAGCATCAGTACCGCAAGACTGGGTGCACAGCTATCTAATCCCACTACCAAAACCTTTTAAAGATCATTCTAAGCTTAGTGGCTTTAGAATCATCACCTTACAAAACACATTTGGGAAGGTCTTGGAGAAGATAGTTGCTCTAAAGTTACAAGAAATTTTGGAAAGGGGGAAGCTTCTCCCAAGAGGTCTGGGAAGTTATAGGCCAGGAAAGGACACTTGGGCAAATGCGGCCACTTTTGCTTTTGACGTCTATGAAGGGTTCCAGAACAGACAGGAAACTATGGCGGTAGAACTGGATCTCGAGGATGCTTATAACAGAGTGAGATACGACATCTTAATGACTGCACTGAGGGAGAAGGAGGTCAATCCATGGCTGTTGAATTGGGTTGCAGCTGTCCTGTATTCACGTCGGGTTACTCTCCGACTGGGCTCATGGACCTCAGAAGCATGCACTTTGGCCCCAGGACTGTCACAGTGATCCGCCATCTCGCCTGTGCTCTTCAACGTGTATACGAGCAAGATTGCAAGCCTAGAAGCACCAGGAGTTGGAAGGATACTGACTTTTGCGAATGATATACTTGCATATAGGCAGGTGGAAGAGAGGGAGCAAACAGTTCGGGAGCTAGAAGCGACAGTAGACAAAGTGACTGAGTGTTGTACAGAAATGAAGACTGTCGTCCACCCGGAAAAGGCGTTTTGTGGTGTTCTCTGGACAACAGAATCGTTAAAACTAATGTCCCAAGTCTCACGATAGATGGTAGGAACGTCAACAGAGAGAGCAAACTGAAGTATCTAGGAATTACATTTGACAGGAGCCTGTCATTTAAGGACCATGTAGAGAGTGTTGTGACGAGATGCCATAAAAGGACTTAGTGCACTTAAGACTATGGCTGCAATTGACATAGAGCAGAGAATGCTTTTCACACTATATCAGCACCTGATCCTGTCAGTGGTGGAATATGGCCTGGGACTGCTTACCGTCTCAAAGAGTCAGATGGACAAACTAGAGCGCATACAGAACGTGGCTATGCGGGTCATTCTGGGTTGCACCAGAGACACCCCAGTGGTGTGTATGCGATACATCCTTGGTTTGCCGACGGTTGCAGGTAGGCACAAGGTGCTGCAGGCGAAGTCATATCTCAGGGTAGCTGCAGACACAGACCACCCTTCGCATGAAGCTCTGGGTGCAGTTAAGGGTCTGCGGCTGATAAGAGGGAGGTCATGGATGGCTCAGGCAGAAGACACAATCAGACAGGTTTGCATCCTTGAGAACATTAGGCGAGGAGAGGAGTGGGTTAAAGTGCCACCTGAGCAGTCGGACTTGTGTAGAGTCATAATCACGCTGAGCCGGGAATGCAGAGACTGGCCAGCAGGTGCCACAGAGGTGGAAATTCAGCAATTAAATCAAGATAATGCTCGCTCAGAGGATTTGATCATTTACACAGACGGTTCAGTGTCAAGAGGCAAAAGAAGTGCTTGGGGCTTTTTAGCAAAAGTTAATGGTCGACGTTTGGTGCAGTAGAGCCTAGCATATGATACCACAACATCCAGTTTAAGAATGGAGGTGGAGGCGGTCACTGCAGCTTTCCGCTGGCTAGAGAACACGACACACACACACATTGTAATTGTAACTGATTCAGAAAGCATGCTGAGGAAGATCAGAACAGGTATGCTTCGTGCAGAGTGGCATGCTTCGCTGCAGAGAACACGGGTGAGGAGTATTGTCTGGATTTTTTCACCGGGTCACGCCGGTGTGTTGGGAAATGAACAGGCGGACAGACTGACTGGCTCTGCACAACTTGGTGGAATATTGCTGCATGATAAGGCAGACGTGGTTAGTGCCTTGTGGGAGAACGTGTACAATGCGGAGGAGCAGATGGATCACCACAGTCTGGTGAGATTGATGCATTTGGGGGGGGGGGGGGGGGGGGGGGGGGGGGGGGGGAAAGAGAGGGTTCTGGCAGAAGCTCAAGGCTCAGAGGAAAGGCAAGACGGACGTTTAATCAGAAAGCTACTGGCACCATTAGTATCGGAACTCTTCGCTGGCTGCTTAAGATAGAGACGGAGCGCTTATGAGAATGCCCCGGGTGCTGTGATGTCGTTTCTTGAATCAAATCAAATCAAATCATGTCCTCTTCTAAATCAGTGGAAGTGGTTGAAAATAATTCTGGTACTTAAGGTACTGGTAGGTGATCGCCGTGTGGTACCGGACATATTGCAGAGGGGATGTTAGGATACTCCAGAGTCCATTTCTTCTTCCCTGAAATGCCTTTCCAAACTGGAGGGACTAAGCAAAAGTAACAGCTGTTGAGATGATCAGTGGGCTGTCTCCAGTTGCATCAGCAAGGTTGCTTTTTACCAGCCAACCACAGTTTAAGATTTGCTGCACTTGAAAAGCACGCGTGTGGTACCCAGCTCTTATTTTGATCTCCTTTTCTGCAGCGAAAATACAAACCGTGTGCTTTTTTTAATCACTTTAATTATATTTTGTTTTTGTGAGAGAGATATCACCTCACCATATACATAACAAAAGTTATCAGCGCTGTTCATTACCTCACCACATACTTAACAGAAGTTATCAGCGCTGCTCACACACGCACACACGGCATGTCTAACTAAGACAGTATCAGTAAAGACAAATACACTAGCTAATAACGGTAAAATGTTGTCAAAGATAAGGTAATTACACAAAGGTGATGTAATCAGAGGTAAGGTAATTACACAAAGGTGATGTAATCAAAGATAAGGTAATTACACAAAGGTGATGTAATCAAAGATAAGGTAATTACACAAAGGTGATGTAATCAAAGATAAGGTAATTACACAAAGGTGATGTAATCAAAGATAAGGTAATTACACAAAGGTGATGTAATCAGAGGTAAGACTGCAGCATCACCTTCAGGTTAGTTTTATAGGTCCTAAGAAAACATTAAACAACCGGCCAAAACAGATGCCTCATATATCTAATTTGCCTCTAATTAAAACAAGTAGCGTAAATCTTAAAAAAACTAGAGCCGTGCAACATTTTAAATGTCATTTTCATTAAGATGGGCTACTTTTATTTCTAGTGCATTTTGTTGTTGACTAGTATCAGTATTCTGTTTGTGGTTAGTAGTCTGTATGTGGTTAGTAGTCTGTTTGTGGTTAGTAGTCTGTGGTTAGTAGTCTGTATGTGGTTAGTAGTCTGTATGTGGTTAGTAGTCTGTATGTGGTTAGTAGTCTGTATGTGGTTAGTAGTCTGTTTGTGGTTAGTAGTCTGTGTGTGGTTAGTAGTCTGTTTGTGGTTAGTAGTCTGTGGTTAGTAGTCTGTATGTGGTTAGTAGTCTGTATGTGGTTAGTAGTCTGTGTGTGGTTAGTAGTCTGTCTGTGGTTAGTAGTCGGTCTGTGGTTAGTAGTCTGTGTGTGGTTAGTAGTCTGTGTGTGGTTAGTAGTCGGTGTGTGGTTAGTAGTCGGTGTGTGGTTAGTAGTCTGTATGTGGTTAGTAGTCTGTATGTGGTTAGTAGTCTGTATGTGGTTAGTAGTCTGTATGTGGTTAGTAGTCTGTGTGTGGTTAGTAGTCTGTATGTGGTTAGTAGTCTGTATGTGGTTAGTAGTCTGTATGTGGTTAGTAGTCTGTATGTGGTTAGTAGTCTGTGTGTGGTTAGTAGTCTGTGTGTGGTTAGTAGTCTGTGTGTGGTTAGTAGTCGGTCTGTGGTTAGTAGTCTGTGTGTGGTTAGTAGTCGGTCTGTGGTTAGTAGTCGGTATGTGGTTAGTAGTCTGTATGTGGTTAGTAGTCTGTGTGTGGTTAGTAGTCTGTGTGTGGTTAGTAGTCGGTCTGTGGTTAGTAGTCGGTCTGTGGTTAGTAGTCGGTCTGTGGTTAGTAGTCTGTCTGTGGTTAGTAGTCTGTCTGTGGTTAGTAGTCTGTCTGTGGTTAGTAGTCGGTATGTGGTTAGTAGTCTGTGTGTGGTTAGTAGTCTGTGTGTGGTTAGTAGTCTGTGTGTGGTTAGTAGTCTGTGTGTGGTTAGTAGTCTGTGTGTGGTTAGTAGTCGGTCTGTGGTTAGTAGTCTGTATGTGGTTAGTAGTCTGTATGTGGTTAGTAGTCTGTCTGTGGTTAGTAGTCTGTCTGTGGTTAGTAGTCTGTCTGTGGTTAGTAGTCTGTCTGTGTCTGTGGGTTAGGCGTTGCGAACGCGTTTCATAATACCGGAGTCTCGGGTTCGATCTCAGCTGTGGGCCTTGTGTTGCTTTTGACAGTGGTATGAAGAAGATTTTGAGGCATGATTTACTAGGGATAGTACAGTGGTGGTTTCCCCTTGCCTTCCGCCGGTTTGTATATGGTTTGACTCCAATAGCCTTTGCCTAAAGAGACTTACCCTGCAAGGCAGCAGAGGGGAGAGGTTATGGCGCCTCTTACCCGCCGATGGCCATGTCGATAGATTAAACTGTTAGAAAAATTAAACATTGATGGGAAAGATCTACGAATAATAAAGAATATGTATTGGCAGCAAACAGCAGCTATAAGAATTAACAACTGTTTAGGTGCATTTCAAAGCATAAAGAGGGGCGTACGACAAGGATGTGTACTGTCAACTGATTTGTTTTCAATATACAGTGAATATATAATGAGATCTTTAATTGATATGCCCGAAATTGTGGTTGGTGGGCACAATATAAACAATTTAAGTTATGCTGATGACACAGTCTTGATAACAACATATCAGAAAGAACTACAGGAAATGATAGACATTGTGGTGTTAGAAAGTGGAAGAATGGGCCCCAGTTTGAATAATGGGAAGACAGAAGTAATGGTGGTATCAAAGTAACGAATTATTCCTAAATGTGTAACAAAAGTCGATAGTGTTATTTTAGGACAAGTACAGAAATTTAAGTATATGGGCACATGGATAACATCAGATGGAAGGTGCATAACTAAGATAAGAAACAGAATAGGACAGGCAAAAACTGCATTTTATAAAATGAAAAACATCTTAAGCAATATATCCTTGTCATTTTTTTGAGAGTTAGAAAAAGAATTCTTGCTTGCTACATACATCCAGTTTTAACATATGGCTGTGAATCCTGGACAGTCGGTAGGCAGGCCAAACAATTTCTAGAGGCCTCAGAGATGTGGTTTTACAGAAGAATGCTTAGAATACCTTGGACGGCCAAAAAGAGCAACCAAGAGGTTTTCAAAGAGGCAGGAGCCCGAAGACAACTTATCACGGACACCAGAAGGAGACAGTCATCATTTTTCGGCCATGTTATGAGAAGAGGGAAAACAGAACATATTGTGACCACTGAAAAGATCTGTAGAAGGAGGGATAGAGGAAGACAACGAGAGAAGATGCTTGACAGTTTTGTTGCATGGCATGGAGGTGTATCTGCACCCAAACTGATACATGCTGCAGGAGATCGCAGATTATGGAAAGGCATGATCGCCCACGCCAGTCGGCAAGGCACCTGGTGATGATGATGATGATGATGATGATGATGATGAAGATGACCATCAAGAAAGCAGTGGCAAACTACTGGATGTAAATTTACCTAGAGAAAGCACAACAGCCAAAAAATGCTAAGGTTGGCTCTGCAACCTCCTGTATAGGATACACAACCAACTTATATGGTCTTATCGTGATTGATATAACAAAAAAATTGCTATTCTTTTTAAGTGAATCAGTGTTGTTTCAACCACAGTCTCGCTTTTCTCTTGCAGTATCTTAGTTATCTGTTTAACTACAAAGTATTCACTGAGTTTCTCTACAGTATTCTATCTAATGTCCTCGTGACAGTCTCCTGGGATCCTATGTCAGCAGATGGTTGTTTCAAATTAGTTTTGATCGTTGTGGAGGTCAAACCTGGTTGCGTTGGCCTCGGGTTCCATTCAGTTACTCCTGGAACACAGGCCCGACTAAGAGGGCACTCCTTTTAAATTTATATTTTAAAGACCAACTAAATTTTAAAAAAAATTATATAAAAAAAAATGTTTGTTTGAAAAATAATTTTTCTTAACTTAATTTTTGTTAAAGTTAAATCCTCCAAAAAATATTTAGGTAAAATTTTTTATAGAATTTTTTTTTATATTAGAAAAAAAAAAAAAATTAAAAATTAAAAAAAATTATTTCTTTTCCTATAATTTTTTTTAAATAAAAAAAAAAATTATTAGTCTTAAAAATATAAATTTAAAAGGAGTGCCCTCTTAGTCGAACCCGGGTTCCACGAGTAACTCAATGGAACCCGAGCCCTTAAGCCAGTCCACCACGACAAGGTGGGGCACTTCGGACTGGGGGACGCCACAAACATAAATAAACCGTGGCTCAAGGTATTTTTTTTTTTTTTTTGCTAAATGTTTTGGTTTCTTCTAAAAATTTCGTTTGTAAAAAAATTTTTTCCCAAAGTCTAATTTCTTTTTTTTTTTCCCAAAGTCTAATTTCTTTTTTTTTTTTTTAAATGATACCTTGAGCTGCCCCAAGGACCGGCCTTCAGGTTGGTCCACGTCTGGACCAGCCTGAACACGGTTAACACTGAGAGACGCCACGGGACCAAACAAACGTGGACTTTTTTCATTGAAATCGTTCTATTCAATCATCGTGTTGACGACATAGTGAGCCTCCACGTAGTTATCAAGTCTTTACGTGATTCTACATTGAGGACAGTGATGGAACGCTTCCACACGTGATGCCCCTTCCAATGTCGTTTTGACTGCCAGAATTATATTGGAGCGCCTGACAGCCAAAGGACCATTGGTCTCACCAACAGCCCCAGGTGCCGGGTAACGTCGTTTTCTCCCCCCGCGTTAGACGAAGATGCAAAGTGGACAAAAGACCGTTACTCGGCACACGCTTCGTCCAGGGGGCCTAATTCTGCTCCCGGCATGATGGCAGATATCATGTGCCGCAGCCCCCGGCTGCCGCTCAACGTCTTTTCATGCACCAACAATAGACGTAGCGATTGATAACACAAAGGACCGTTGAGTTGCCACAAACTTCCAGTCCCGGAGGTATTACTGCCGCCGACAAAGGCAAGGATGTGGCGGCCGGCAGCCGGGAGCTGCCAAGCGTCGCAGGACATAGCAGAAGGCAAAGCAACTGATAGATCAAGGACCACTTGTTGATATTCTGTTCACCACACCGGCAGTTTTTCGAACCCCCATAGACGAAGTGGGGTGCTATAGTGATTTGCCAATGGAACATCATGCTTCCGCGGCCAACACTAATGTAGGGTATTGACTGTGAAAACCTTGTTTTGGAACATCTATGACGCCTTCACTCCAGACTTGAAGATTTGGTTTGAAAAAAGTCAAACCGAGCGTCCATAACGCTGCTTTATCATATTTAACAGCGGATGTCTCAGAAAACTAATGGTACACGATTTCGGATAGTCTAGAACATTCTCGAAGCTTCTCCGTTGTTCAGCACTTCCGGTTTTATGTTTTTGTGTACGACGTATAATGATCATCATCATCATGTGCCATACCGATAAACGTAGGGCATCCGACTTGGTCACCAGAACTAAAGTATTTATGTCCTACAGCGCCACCCATATGGTTGTATCACTGTGCTTTTCCATTAGCTCCTTGGGTCCTTGTGTTTTCTGTGTATTACGTAACGACGCTGAAAAAAAGGAAGCTAAATTTCTTTCTGTAAATGAACGATCAACGAATCTTTAACTGAATGTCCAGTGTCTTGTTCTTCTTCTTCTTCTCTTCCACCTTGTACCTCATCAAAGTGTCGGGGAGAGATGTCATGTTCGTTGATGATGTTCTTCTTCTCTTCCATCTTGTACCTCATCAAAGTGTCGGGGGGAGATGTCATGTTCGTTGATGATGTTCTTCTTCTCTTCCACCTTGTACCTCATCAAAGTGTCGGGGGGAGATGTAATGTTCGTTGATAAGCTCTGTCAAGAGCCCTATTAAAACTGACGTTCATTTCTGTAAGGCTGTTCTTAATGCCATCACTCCATATTTCCGAGGTCTTCCACTCGCTCTATACCCGTTGTAACGTTTTAGTATGGCTCGCTGTGGCAAATAGTACCAGGACATTCTTGTTAAGTGTCCAAACAACTTCATTTATTGTTCTTTGATGACCTGTAAGACTGGCTTAATTACTATCATTCGTCTGATTTCATGATTTCGTATTCTGTCTTTCCTTGAAACTCCTGCAACTCTTCTAAGGAATTTCATATCTGTTGTCACAATTTTACGTTCATTGGAGGATGTGTGTCCACGTTTGGCATTGATAGCATAGTGTTGGCCAAAAAATAGTTCTGATAAGATTCACTTTAGTACTCCGAGGTATCTGCTTGTGTGTCAACAGGGGAGATAGTTGCCCCATTACTTGATTAGCGTTAGCACATCTCTGTCCAGTTTTCCATCAGATGTAAAAATTGCTCCCAAATACTTAAATTCCTGTTTGTCTCAGGGTGTTGTTTTTTAATTTAATTTCGAAATTGTCTTTATGTCTTCCTATCATCAGGAAGACATAAAGACAATTGAGAATATCCAGTTTAATGATGTTAAATATAGGTAAGGGGTTGGATTAGTTTTTAGAATTGGGGAAGTCCCTATGTTGGAAGATATGAATTCGACGTGAGAGAGGAAAAACGCGATATTGTGTGTTAGCTTGGGAACACAAGATAACTGGGGGAGTAGCTGAATGAGTCATTCTGTGACAGAGACCCAGAGCGAGAAGGAGTGAATTTTGATCCACAGCTGAAAGGAGTGGAAGTGAATCCACAGCTGAAAGGAGTGGCAGTGGATCCAGAGCTGGAAGGAGTGGAAGTGGATGCACAGCTGAAAGGAGTGGAAGTGGATCCACAGCTAGGAATAGTGGCAGTGGATCGTCTGCATCGAAACTATAGTCAAGGGCAGTGATGTCAGAACGGCCGTAGGTTGAGCATGTGTCACTGACGAGAAAGCTGAAATAGTCGAGAGGCGTTAAATAAGTTCTGGACATACAATCCAGAGGCATTAAATAAGTCCTGGAAAGGCAGAACTCCCTGCGATTTTCAATCTGAGGCCGACGATTTGAGCCGAACGAAACTTCCTACCAACAGTCAGAACCACTGTAACAGGGGTCTCCTCCAAATCATCAATGAGCAGCACTGATATGAAATCAACTACAGAAGGAGAGATCAATAGACTATATCCACACCAGAGTTGGATTCGAGTGTATACAGATGGCTCAGCCAAGAGAGCAGTAAGAGACGGAGGAGGAGGAATATACATAGAATGCCCAAATGGTTTAAAAATCAACCAGTCTGTACCAACAGGTTCATATTCCTCCAATTACAGAGCAGAGGCAGAAGCACTTCTAGCCGCATGTTCTTTCCTGAATGGACAACAGCACAGCAAATATAGCAGAGTGGTCTTTCTGACTGATGCTATGTCAGTTCTACAAGCAATTGTTAACCCAAAAGACACTCAGTTTGTAGACTTGACGCAACAGCTGATTTGCTTAGGCTCTTCAGTAGAACAATCTGTACTGCAGTGGATTCCAGGTCACTGTGGCTTGGAAGGCAATGAAATAGCGGACAGATTGGCCAGAAGCGGCAGTGACATGGTACAACCAAATAGCGACAACCCACCAAGAGATGAAAACACTAATACAAGCTAGTATCCAAGAAAGCTGGCTGGATACCCACACCAGATTTTCTCCCCAAGACTCACTTCATCGCCTCTCTAGAGAGGGACAGTCAACTTATATTCAGACTAAGGACTGGGCACAACAGATTTCATCAATATATGTTCACATTTTTTCGGTGTAGGAAATACGGAGACGTGTCCCTGCAGCGTGGCACCCGAAAATGCTGAGGTTGTGCTCCAACACTGTCAACTGTATGCTGACAACAGAGACGCAATCTGGCCTGTTCCAACCACAATGAAGACAAAACTGTATGGTACACGAGTGGATATGGATTGCACAATAGCTTACCTAAAGGCTACCGGCCTCCTGATATACGTTTTCTGACAGAAGGATCGAAGAAGAAGAAGAAGCGGACACAGTGACTGAAACTGGCTTAAGGTCACTCAGCGTGTTTCAGAAAGTCACACGATTTATCCTGTGACGTTGCCCGGCTCTCTAGCGTAGTTGGCTAAACCGGATTGCGCGGTGACTGGGTGACGAACTCCTTGTGGTCCGGGTTTACTCCCGGGGGTAGGCGGGAAAGCCATATTTCTCCCAGATTTACAGTATATACAATGGAATTAAGGCCAAAAGGTTGCGATATCCATAATACCGAGCCTAAGGGTTAACAATTTATGGCTTCTGGATACTAAAACAAACAATCCTGCTACGTGGGTTATCGTCGCCCGAAGAGACATTTGTGTGCGCCGGACTTTTGAACTCTGTGTTGGGTCCTACTTTCATTTGTGGTCCATTTTGGTTGTTGACTAGTTAAATCACATTATATCCCTCCCCTGCCTATATGCAAGAACATCATCAGTAAATTTCAATCTCCTTCTGACACCTGGTGATTCAAGTTCTGCAATCTTGCTTGTATACACACTGAAGAGCACTGGTGACATTGCAGAACCCTGGGGTAGCCCCGGAGCGATATTACATGGTTCTAAGTCCATGCATCCAGGCGACGGGCTACCATACGTGCAAGCAGGACAGCTGCTGTCCAGTCCACCAGCCACAGACAAACTCCCTTTTCCGTGAGCTCAGATATCAAAATATCATGTCTGACTCTGTTGTAAGCATCTTCAAGATCAATTGCTGACACTACCGTCTCCTGTCTGTTCTGGAAGCCCTCATAGACACCACAAGTAACACTAACTGCATTTGACCAGGCATCTTTCCTTGGCCGGTAACTATCCAAATCCTTTGACATGAGCTTCCCCCTTTCCAAAAACATTTGTAGTTTAACAGCAATACTCTTCTCAAGCACCTTGCCAAAATTATTCTGTAGGGTGATAATTCTACAGCCGCTGAGTCTGAAATGATCTTTGCCTGGTTTTGGAAGTGAATTATGTATCTGTGTCAGTGTTTGATCTGTACATATGAGAACACGTAGATTTGTGGTTTTGTTTTCTATTGACAAGACACTGTCAATGTTTGATCTGTACATATGAGTACATGTAGATTGGTGGTTTTATTTTCTATTGACAAGACACTGTGTTTGATCTGTATGTACGTGTACATGTAGATGGGGGGTTTGTCAATAAAAGACTGATGTACGCGTAGATTGCGGGTTTCTCAATAAAAGACAAATGTAAACGTAGATTGGGGGTTTGTCAATAAAAGATTGATGTACATGTAGATTGGGGGTTTCTCAATAAAAAACAAATGTACACGTAGATTGGGGGTTTGTCAATAAAACATTGATGTACATGTAGAGTGGTGGTTTGTCAATAAAAGACTGATGTACACGTAGATTGGTGGTTTGTCAATAAAAGACTGATGTACACGTAGATTGGTGGTTTGTCAATAAAAGACTGATGTACACGTAGATTGGTGGTTTGTCAATAAAAGACTGATGTACACGTAGATTGGTGGTTTGTCAATAAAAGACTGATGTACACGTAGATTGGTGGTTTGTCAATAAAAGACTGATGTACACGTAGATTGGGGGTTTGTCAATAAAAGACTGATGTACATGTAGATTGGTGGTTTGTCAATAAAAGACTGATTTACATGTACGCGATGCAGGTTACCGCACCATCGACTCTCTCTACCCAAAGTCTACAGTGCCACTGTCTGGTGGTGTTTGTGTGGGCTCTAGTGTCATGGATGAAGTCAAGACTCTCAATGCACTCAATGCTTATGACTTCTACGAAAAGGCTGATCGTATTGCTGGCAGAACTGCTGTACCAACCAGCAAACAGCCATTTGAAAACATGAGCAAACAGGAGCAGGTAATCAAAGCTGCATGTAATCAGTAGTTCTCTACCCTTGAATCAGCATTTTATTGCATGACAGATTTCTCTTTCATTATTATCACATCTATTGTATTTACTCTCCGCTTAACACAAACATTTTTCTGACATCTGTCTATCTTCTTCCTTTATCTTTCTCCTTCTCTGTTAGCTTGACAAACATTTTATTACAGCTCTCCATCTTCTTCCTTCATCTTTCTCCTTCTCTGTTAGCTTGACAAACATTTTATTACAGCTCTCCATCTTCTTCCTTCATCTTTCTCTGTCAGCTTAACATAAACATTTCATTACAGCTCTACATCTTCTTCCTTCATCTTTCTCTTTCTCTGTCAGCTTGACAAACATTTTATTACAGCTCTCCATCTTCTTCCTTTATCTTTCTCCTTCTCTGTTAGCTTGACATAAACATTTCATTACAGCTCTGTTGCGTTTGTGCGTGGCATCCTGATTGCTGTGGTGCGCCTCCTGGCTGGTTGCCTCCGACTTCAGCACCTTGTTATGCTAGAGTAGACTGGGGTCTTACCCGTGGACTCCCATGTTTATAATGGGAGCGTGGCTCCTATGCGGTTACATTATCGGAATTAGGACACGGCCGCCGCCGTGGCTATTTTGTGGAAATAATTCCGTTATCAAATCAATCAGAATGCCGCCGAAACTGGCACAAGATGATTACCATATTATGGACAGACCAGAGCAAGTTATTATCCTTCGCCTTAGAACAGGGCACAATAGACTTCGCTCCCACATGTACAACAAATTTAAGATTGGCCAATCGGCCATGTGTACTTGTGGACTGGCACCTGAAACAACAGATCACATCCTTCAAGACTGTCCCATATTCAACGCTTTCAGGCAAAACATTTGGCCAAAAGAGACACTTGTGGAAGTCAAACTTTATGGGCCGCTTAGTGAATTACAAAAGACAGTGAAATTCATACAAGAGACGGCTTTGCAGATATAGACAATTTATTTCATGCGAACGAAAGAAGAAGAAGATTACAGCTCTCCATCTTCTTCCTTCATCTTTCTCTGTCAGCTTGACATAAACATTTCATTACAGCTCTCCATCTTCTTCCTTCATCTTTCTCCTTCTCTGTCAGCTTGACATAAACATTTCATTACAGCTCTCCATCTTCTTCCTTCATCTTTCTCCTTCTCTGTCAGCTTGACATAAACATTTCATTACAGCTCTCCATAGTTCAGTGCTTCACCTTTCTCCTTCTCTGTCAGCTTGACATAAGACATTTCTCATTAGAAATCTCCATCTTCTTCCTTCATCTTTCTCTGTCAGCTTGACATAAACATTTCATTACAGCTCTCCATCTTCTTCCTTCATCTTTCTCCTTCTCTGTCAGCTTGACATAAACATTTCATTACAGCTCATCTTCTTCCTTCATCTTTCTCTTTCTCTGTCAGCTTGACATAAACATTTCATTACAGCTCTCCATCTTCTTCCTTCATCTTTCTCTTTCAGCTTGACATAAACATTTCATTACAGCTCTCCATCTTCTTCCTTCATCTTTCTCTTTCTCTGTCAGCTTGACATAAACATTTCATTACAGCTCTCCATCTTCTTCCTTCATCTTTCAAAACCAGTATTTTCACCCACTTATGCACCTCTATGAACCCACAAGTCAGTCTGACCCCAGGTAGATTTCATCCAAAGAAATGGGCTATGTTTACACACGGGTTCCTTGTGTGGGTTCAGGGGTCCCATTTTAGGGGAGACAAGAGAGTCACTTTCTCATAACATAAGTCACATAAAAGGTGATTTATTAGTAGTTTGCTAAAATCTGATGTTGGGTGAAATGCAGCAGATATCACAGCCTAGCTGCAAACCTCAACACAATACGCCAACCTCCTTTTGAATGTTAAAAACAGAAGAACCCAAAATACAGTGTACATTTAATCCAAGGCAATGGACTCAGCAATGATTTTAGGGCCAATTTTCCAAATCAAGTAAGTAAGCAAAGGATCCATCAGGTGTATTGGGCATATAGGGCTAGACCTCTATTCTATAGACCTATCAGCACTCGGAGGGTGATGTGGTCAGCATCCTGCCTTCCATGATTACTTCCCAGGACTTCATCTGGTACTCATTTGAGGTCAGGTCAACCTGGGAGCCAAGGTCATTTGTAAAAGAAAAAAATATATGGCACCGTCAGGACCTGAACACACGACCTTCAGATTCTTAGCTAAGCATCTAGCTGCTACACCACGGCGGCTGGCTGCTACACCATGGCGGCTCCTTTTCCAACTCAGATAGCTATGATCTCTCTGAAGTTTACACATCCATCCATTTTGGACAACATATTACGTTGTAACTATTGAGTGCCCTAGTACAGTGTACCCCTGATCAGGAACACTCACCCAGGACCTAAGAAATGGTTCTTATCAGAAATTCCTCTTGTCATGGTAAGAATCTGAGCAAGATAAATTGCAGAGAATAAAAATAATATTCTCCACAACATAAATTTGCTACATCTGAGATTTCTTGAGCGGTCTGCACTGTCAAACTGCATTATACATATGAACATAGTTTCTATAGTTTGCTGACGTTAGATTCCATCTGGATATCGACTCTTGGAGTCACTGGGTGTCATCTGGATATCGGCTCTTGGAGTCACTGGGTGTCATCTGTATATCGACTCTTGGAGTCACTGGGTGTCATCTGGATATCCACTCTTGGAGTCACTGGGTGTCATCTGGATATTGACTCCTGGAGTCACTGGGTGTCATCTGGATATTGACTGCTGGAGTCACTGGGTGTCATCTGGATATTGACTGCTGGAGTCACTGGGTGTCATCTGGATATTGACTCCTGGAGTCACTGGGTGTCATCTGGATATTGGCTCCTGGAGTCTCTGGGTGTCATCTGGATATTGGCTCCTGGAGTCACTGGGTGTCATCTGGATATTGACTCCTGGAGTCACTGGATGTCATCTGGATATTGACTGCTGGAGTCACTGGGTGTCATCTGGATATTGACTGCTGGAGTCACTGGGTGTCATCTGGATATTGACTGCTTGAGTCACTGGGTGTCATCTGGATATTGACTGCTGGAGTCACTGGATGTCATCTGGATATTGACTGCTGGAGTCACTGGGTGTCATCTGGATATTGACTGCTGGAGTCACTGGGTGTCATCTGGATATTGACTGCTGGAGTCACTGGGTGTCATCTGGATATTGACTGCTTGAGTTACTGGGTGTCATCTAGATATTGACTACTTGAGTCACTGGGTTTCAGACTTTCAGGGTGCACAAAATGTGTGCGACTCAGAACTCGCTGTCTTGTAAAAATTAAAAATTCCTGTGCACAAGAAAGGAAAGTAGTCCTACCATTCGTGGGTCGTCATGAGATAAATGCCAAACCAACCAGACTTTTTCAGTTCAGTTCAATGTGCCATTTGTAATAACAAGTTGTAAATAAAGTCGTCCAATAAAAAAAAAATATGTAACAAACTTATGTAACAGTTAAAATATAACAAAAGCAAAATATGTTAACCAGAAGTGATAAAATAAAATGCAGACCACTTATGGCGATCTCAGATGTCACGAATTTATGCTGTCAAGAACAAACTGTTTATCCCTCGGCAATTACCATATGCATGAAATCTGATCTGGATAAGAGAAATTTATGAAAAGAAGAACTATTTCTTTTATTTTTGATGAGTTTTCCTTATCAGGTCTGCGCTAAAGTCAAGTGAACTACTGTCAACGAGCTACCTAACTAATAGACAAGAACATATTTTCTGTCACAGGCTGGAATCAACATGACCTACCCTGGCAAGACGGAGTACATGCTGCAGTTCAAGGCACCTGATAGAGATGCTCCCACATCAGACTTCATCATCAACCCCAGCCCAGACTACAGCGTCTATGGGCGCCCTCTAGAAGCCAGCTGCTACCTGCCCTCGTCCACGGAGTACCAGACTCGCTACCAGTGGCCTGATGGAGGTCATGTGACCAAAGTGCCATGGCTGGTCAGCTAAACTCTGCCTAGACTGTTTCTATTGTTTCTTTCTAATTGCAGTTTTGCGGTCTTTGGCCACAACAAACAAGGATGCTAATTAGTACATTAAATTTAATTAATACACCTTTGCTGAATGTTTCATGGACTATTTCTACAGAGATTAAAATTTGTCCCAACTATAAAAATTATCCCTGAAGTATTTTGTGTATGATTTCTCATGGGGATTCCAGGACCCCAGTGTCGGGGGAAAAGAACAGACCCAATGACCCCCCCCCCCCACATGAGCATGTAATCAGAGAAATGGATTATAATGGATATTTTCTTTGAAGTCGGAGCGTATCTGCCTGATAGGCGGGGAACCAGTCCACATACAAATAATCCACATCTGTCTGATAGGCGGGGAACCAGTCCACATACAAATAACCCACATCTGTCTGATAGGCGGGGAACCAGTCTACATACAAATAATCCACATCTGTCTGAGAGGCAGGGAACCAGTCTACATACAAATAATCCACATCTGTCTGAGAGGCGGGGAACCAGTCTACATACAAATAATCCACATCTGTCTGAGAGGCAGGGAACCAGTCTACATACAAACAATCCACATCTGTCTGAGAGGTTGGGAACCAGTCTACATACAAATAATCCACATCTGTCTGAGAGGCGGGGAACCAGTCTACATACAAATAATCCACATCTGTCTGAGAGGCGGGGAACCAGTCTACATACAAATAATCCACATCTGTCTGAGAGGCGGGGAACCAGTCTACATACAAATAATCCACATCTGTCTGAGAGGCAGGGAACCAGTCTACATACAAATAATCCACATCTGTCTGAGAGGCAGGGAACCAGTCTACATATAAATAATCCACATCTGTCTGAGAGGCAGGGAACCAGTCTACATACAAATAATCCACATCTGTCTGAGAGGCGGGGAACCAGTCTACATACAAATAATCCACATCTGTCTGAGAGGCAGGGAACCAGTCTACATACAAACAATCCACATCTGTCTGAGAGGTTGGAAACCAGTCTACATACAAATAATCCACATCTGTCTGAGAGGCGGGGAACCAGTCTACATACAAATAATCCACATCTGTCTGAGAGGCGGGGAACCAGTCTACATACAAATAATCCACATCTGTCTGAGAGGCGGGGAACCAGTCTACATACAAATAATCCACATCTGTCTGAGAGGCGGGGAACCAGTCTACATACAAATAATCCACATCTGTCTGAGAGGCGGGGAACCAGTCTACATACAAATAATCCACATCTGTCTGAGAGGCAGGGAACCAGTCTACATACAAATAATCCACATCTGTCTGAGAGGCAGGGAACCAGTCTACATACAAATAATCCACATCTGTCTGAGAGGCAGGGAACCAGTCTACATACAAATAATCCACATCTGTCTGAGAGGCAGGGAACCAGTCTACATACAAATAATCCACATCTGTCTGAGAGGCGGGGAACCAGTCTACATACAAATAATCCACATCTGTCTGAGAGGCAGGGAACCAGTCTACATACAAACAATCCACATCTGTCTGAGAGGTTGGGAACTAGTCTACATACAAATAATCCACATCTGTCTGAGAGGCGGGGAACCAGTCTACATACAAATAATCCACATCTGTCTGAGAGGCGGGGAACCAGTCTACATACAAATAATCCACATCTGTCTGAGAGGCGGGGAACCAGTCTACATACAAATAATCCACATCTGCCTGAGAGGCAGGGAACCAGTCTACATACAAATAATCCACATCTGTCTGAGAGGCGGGGAACCAGTCTACATACAAATAATCCACATCTGTCTGAGAGGCGGGGAACCAGTCTACATACAAATAATCCACATCTGTCTGAGAGGCAGGGAACCAGTCTACATACAAATAATCCACATCTGTCTGAGAGGCGGGGAACCAGTCTACATACAAATAATCCACATCTGTCTGAGAGGCAGGGAACCAGTCTACATACAAACAATCCACATCTGTCTGAGAGGTTGGGAACCAGTCTACATACAAACAATCCACATCTGTCTGAGAGGTTGGGAACCAGTCTACATACAAATAATCCACATCTGCCTGAGAGGCGGGGAACCAGTCTACATACAAACAATCCACATCTGTCTGAGAGGTGGGGAACCAGTCTACATACAAATAATCCACATCTGTCTGATAGGCGGGGAACCAGTCTACATACAAATAATCCACATCTGTCTGAGAGGCGGGGAACCAGTCTACATACAAATAATCCACATCTGTCTGAGAGGCGGGGAACCAGTCTACATACAAATAATCCACATCTGTCTGAGAGGCGGGGAACCAGTCTACATACAAATAATCCACATCTGTCTGATAGGCGGGGAACCAGTCTACATACAAACAATCCACATCTGTCTGAGAGGTTGGGAACCAGTCTACATACAAACAATCCACATCTGCCTGAGAGGTTGGGAACCAGTCTACATACAAACAATCCACATCTGTCTGATAGGCGGGGAACCAGTCTACATACAAATAATCCACATCTGTCTGAGAGGCAGGGAACCAGTCTACATACAAATAATCCACATCTGTCTGAGGCAGGGAACCAGTCTACATACAAATAACCCACATCTGTCTGAGAGGCAGGGAACCAGTCTACATACAAATAATCCACATCTGTCTGAGAGGCGGGGAACCAGTCTACATACAAATAATCCACATCTGTCTGAGAGGCAGGGAACCAGTCTACATACAAACAATCCACATCTGTCTGAGAGGTTGGGAACCAGTCTACATACAAATAATCCACATCTGTCTGAGAGGCGGGGAACCAGTCTACATACAAATAATCCACATCTGTCTGAGAGGCGGGGAACCAGTCTACATACAAATAATCCACATCTGTCTGAGAGGCGGGGAACCAGTCTACATACAAATAATCCACATCTGTCTGAGAGGCGGGGAACCAGTCTACATACAAATAATCCACATCTGTCTGAGAGGCAGGGAACCAGTCTACATACAAATAATCCACATCTGTCTGAGAGGCAGGGAACCAGTCTACATACAAATCCACATCTGTCTGAGAGGCGGGGAACCAGTCTACATACAAATAATCCACATCTGTCTGAGAGGCAGGGAACCAGTCTACATACAAATAATCCACATCTGTCTGAGAGGCGGGGAACCAGTCTACATACAAATAATCCACATCTGTCTGAGAGGCGGGGAACGAGTCTACATACAAATAATCCACATCTGTCTGAGAGGCGGGGAACCAGTCTACATACAAATAATCCACATCTGTCTGAGAGGCAGGGAACCAGTCTACATACAAATAATCCACATCTGTCTGAGAGGCGGGAACCAGTCTACATACAAATAATCCACATCTGTCTGAGAGGCAGGGAACCAGTCTACATACAAATAATCCACATCTGTCTGAGAGGCAGGGAACCAGTCTACATACAAATAATCCACATCTGTCTGAGAGGCGGGGAACCAGTCTACATACAAATAATCCACATCTGTCTGAGAGGCAGGGAACCAGTCTACATACAAACAATCCACATCTGTCTGAGAGGTTGGGAACCAGTCTACATACAAACAATCCACATCTGTCTGAGAGGTTGGGAACCAGTCTACATACAAATAATCCACATCTGCCTGAGAGGCGGGGAACCAGTCTACATACAAACAATCCACATCTGTCTGAGAGGCGGGGAACCAGTCTACATACAAATAATCCACATCTGTCTGATAGGCGGGGAACCAGTCTACATACAAATAATCCACATCTGTCTGAGAGGCGGGGAACCAGTCTACATACAAATAATCCACATCTGTCTGATAGGCGGGGAACCAGTCTACATACAAACAATCCACATCTGTCTGAGAGGTTGGGAACCAGTCTACATACAAACAATCCACATCTGCCTGAGAGGTTGGGAACCAGTCTACATACAAACAATCCACATCTGTCTGATAGGCGGGGAACCAGTCTACATACAAATAATCCACATCTGTCTGAGAGGCAGGGAACCAGTCTACATACAAACAATCCACATCTGTCTGATAGGCGGGGAACCAGTCTACATACAAATAATCCACATCTGTCTGAGAGGCAGGGAACCAGTCTACATACAAATAATCCACATCTGTCTGAGAGGCGGGGAACCAGTCTACATACAAATAATCCACATCTGTCTGAGAGGCGGGGAACCAGTCTACATACAAACAATCCACATCTGTCTGAGAGGCGGGGAACCAGTCTACATACAAACAATCCACATCTGTCTGATAAGCGGGGAACCAGTCTACATACAAACAATCCACATCTGTCTGAGAGGCGGGGAACCAGTCTACATACAAACAATCCACATCTGTCTGATAGGCGGGGAACCAGTCTACATACAAACAATCCACATCTGTCTGAAAGGCGGGGAACCAGTCTACATACAAACAATCCACATCTGTCTGAGAGGCGGGGAACCAGTCTACATACAAACAATCCACATCTGTCTGATAGGCGGGGAACCAGTCTACATACAAACAATCCACATCTGTCTGATAGGCGGGGAACCAGTCTACATACAAATAATCCACTTCTGTCTGAGATGCGGGGAACAAGTCTACATACAAACAATCCACATCTGTCTGAGAGGCGGGGAACCAGTCTACATACAAACAATCCACATCTGTCTGAGAGGCAGGGAACCAGTCTACATACAAACAATCCACATCTGTCTGATAGGCGGGGAACCAGTCTACATACAAACAATCCACATCTGTCTGAGAGGCGGCGAACCAGTCTACATACAAATAATCTACATCTGTCTGAGAGGGGGGGGAACCAGTCTACATACAAATAATCCACATCTGTCTGATAGGCGGGGAACCAGTCTACATACAAATAATCCACATCTGTCTGAGAGGTTGGGAACCAGTCTACATACAAACAATCCACATCTGTCTGATAGGCGGGGAACCAGTCTACATACAA
Source organism: Candidula unifasciata (assembly GCA_905116865.2). NCBI lineage: Eukaryota > Metazoa > Mollusca > Gastropoda > Stylommatophora > Geomitridae > Candidula > Candidula unifasciata. The sequence goes on along the minus strand of CAJHNH020001943.1, from coordinate 111,676 downwards.
ACAATCCACATCTGTCTGATAGGCGGGAACCAGTCTACATACAAACAATACACATCTGTCTGATAGGCGGGGAACCAGTCTACATACAAACAATCCACATCTGTCTGAGAGGCGGGGAACCAGTCTACATACAAACAATCCACATCTGTCTGATAGGCGGGGAACCAGTCTACATACAAACAATCCACATCTGTCTGATAGGCGGGGAACCAGTCTACATACAAACAATCCACATCTGTCTGATAGGCGGGGAACCAGTCTACATACAAACAATCCACATCTGTCTGATAGGCGGGGAACCAGTCTACATACAAACAATCCACATCTGTCTGAGAGGCGGGGAACCAGTCTACATACAAACAATCCACATCTGTCTGAGGCAGGGAACCAGTCTACATACAAATAATCCACATCTGTCTGAGAGGTTGGGAACCAGTCTACATACAAATAATCCACATCTGTCTGAGAGGTTGGGAACCAGTCTACATACAAATAATCCACATCTGTCTGAGAGGCAGGGAACCAGTCTACATACAAATAATCCACATCTGTCTGAGAGGCAGGGAACCAGTCTACATACAAATAATCCACATCTGTCTGAGGCAGGGAACCAGTCTACATACAAATAATCCACATCTGTCTGAGAGGTTGGGAACCAGTCTACATACAAATAATCCACATCTGTCTGAGGCAGGGAACCAGTCTACATACAAATAATCCACATCTGTCTGAGAGGCAGGGAACCAGTCTACATACAAATAATCCACATCTGTCTGAGGCAGGGAACCAGTCTACATACAAATAATCTACATCTGTCTGAGAGGCAGGGAACCAGTCTACATACAAATAATCCACATCTGTCTGAGAGACAGGGAACCAGTCTACATACAAATAATCCACATCTGTCTGAGAGGTTGGGAACCAGTCTACATACAAATAATCCACATCTGTCTGAGGCAGGGAACCAGTCTACATACAAATAATCCACATCTGTCTGAGAGGCAGGGAACCAGTCTACATACAAATAATCCACATCTGTCTGAGAGGTTGGGAACCAGTCTACATACAAATAATCCACATCTGTCTGAGAGGTTGGGAACCAGTCTACATACAAATAATCCACATCTGTCTGAGAGGCAGGGAACCAGTCTACAATACAAATAATCTACATCTGTCTGAGAGGCAGGGAACCAGTCTACAATACAAATAATCCACATCTGTCTGAGAGGCGGGGAACCAGTCTACATACAAATAATCCACATCTGTCTGAGAGGCAGGGAACCAGTCTACATACAAATAACCCACATCTGTCTGAGAGGCAGGGAACCAGTCTACATACAAATAACCCACATCTGTCTGAGAGGCGGGGAACCAGTCTACATACAAATAACCCACATCTGTCTGAGAGGCGGGGAACCAGTCTACATACAAATAATCCACATCTGTCTGAGAGGCAGGGAACCAGTCTACATACAAATAACCCACATCTGTCTGAGAGGCAGGGAACCAGTCTACATACAAATAATCCACATCTGTCTGAGAGGCAGGGAACCAGTCTACAATACAAATAATCTACATCTGTAAAACCATGTACACACATATTTAAGTTCCAGAGGAAGACCAAAGTCCAGAAGTGGATGAACAACCAGAACTTTCCAAAGGAGTTAACAGCCAGTGAACACTATGAGCTGGGGGAAAAAAGAGGAGGGGGGAAGGTAAAAGAAAGATTATAAAGACTATTTACACAAGATATTTGTATGCTGGATGTTACATTTGTGTTAACTTAAGGTAATTTAGAGAGGCCAGAATTAAGGAAAGATCAATGCTGTTGGAAATGACAATGTGACATACACTGAGAAAACTGTAATTGCATAACTACAGCTGAGTTTCTGTGGAGTTCACCAAGACAAAAGTAAACAGAATGTCATTCCTCTGGAATTCAGAGGCAAAAGAAATGTAGGGTGATTAAATAAATAAAGAGAAACAGAATCAGGAGCAGAGGAACAATACTCAGAAGACAAGAGGGGAGTGAAGGAAGCTTGGGAGGGCTTGTCATAAGGTGGTTGAGAAATCTGCTCCAATGCAGGATAACAGATGGAAGGGAAGAGACCGTTGCCTAAACTCATTCTGTCCCAGGTGGTTGATATCTTCACTCCTTCAATCACAAGCTATATTAAAGTCTTTGGAATTTGGAATTGAAAATGTTGACATAATAACCCAAGAGAAAAGAAATAGAGCAACCAGGAGAGTGTTAAAGTAACAAATTCGGTAGAAAAAGAGTTCAGAAATGTACATTAAGTTGCTTCCAGCTGATAATCCCCAGGAGTCTAACTGTACAGGGAAACAGAAAAACAGTCTGTGAAACAAACCCCAGACCTCCAGAGCATGAGCCACATGACTTGACCACTTCACTGTGAAGCGCCTCCTTCCCCCAACTCTGTATACTGTCATGTTGTAGGGCTCAAAGGTGAATTCTCACAAACACATGATAGCATGTTACTCTGCTTTCAGCTTATCAAAACATCTGTTGCTGTAATGTTGTATGGATGTATTCAAGAATTAAAATCCATATTCAGAATTAAACATAATTATTTTAAACAATTTCTTTCTTGTTGCGAACCGAAAAACAATAGATCTTTTTCTTCTTTCCATTTGTCAGAGTGACGTACCTGCATTGTGTCTGTTTACAGCAAAGCTGCAATATTTGTGTCTTTGAACCGACATATTCGACTAAACTGAGCATTTGTTGACCAGGTTAATTTACCAGACAGTTTTATGGGACACGACGTAATCCTTTTGTGTCTGCTCTCTCTGCCCCTTTATCTACCGGGGTTGTCCCTGTAGAATATGTCCAGGGCCACAGCATATAGACTGGCCTGCCCTTAAGGAAAGGCAAGGGCAGAACATGGACATTCCCGGCCATCCAAGGAGGCTTCCATCAATGCAGAGCCGACATACAAAGCTCTGGTCCTGGACTCACCCAAAGCATCATCTCATCCTACATATGACTGCTTAACCTCACATCTCATCCTACATATGACTGCTTAACCTCACATCTCATCCTACATATGACTGCTTAACCTCACATCTCATCCTACATATGACTGCTTAACCTCACATCTCATCCTACATATGACTGCTTAACCTCACATCACATCCTACATATGACTGCTTAACCTCACATCACATCCTACATATGACTGCTTAACCTCACATCTGTATGTTGAGCTTTCCACTTGTCAGAGTGTGCCCTCCAGTTGCAGAACCAACCCCAAAATCTTTTGGCTGTTGTGGTTTTTCTAGGCGAGTTTACATCCAGTAGTTTGCCATTGCTTCTCGATACAACTGTCGAAACCAAGGCAAGGCCCGCAACTAGGATCAAACCCGGCAAGCCTGGGACTACAAAGCGTGTTTGCAACGCCTAAGCCACAGATGCAGATGTGCCCTCCAGAGATAGGCTAAATATGCCACGCAATAAACAGGGAAAACATTTATTGCCTTGCATATTTAGCTGAATCTTGTCACATACATTATACGACAACGTAATTCTTCACAGGAAATTGTCTGCTCCCAGGCTGTGAGGAGAAAGAATTTCAGAAAAATAACACTAGCATCAATCTAGGCCAAGAATGAGTCACTCTGTATGTGCAGTACTCGGTCAAGACCTAGTTTCAATTTTGATGTGCCTCTTTGCAGAAACGAAGTACTACTGTGTCTTGCTCTTATATCCTGTGCCGTTTTCACCCTTCCAGGCTGCTGCCTGAAGGTCTGACACACAAAGATGACACAATCTCAGTTTCAAAGCAAATCCCAAAAGTGATGTTGATTTCGGCAGCTTGTTTGGTCCACATCATCATGTGATGAAGCAGACAGAATAGTTTTACTCAATACTGTCCTCGATAAATAAAATATTGACATTTTAGAAAAAAAAAACAATAAAAAAAAAACAAAAGCTATTTGTCAAATATGCAGTGTTTATTTAGAAGTTGATACAAATTATGGGCTATCAAAATATGATTCTGGTACCAGGAGAAAAAAAAAAAAAACTGAAATAATAAAGTGACAGAATTTGGAAATTTTTACTCACAAACTTTTGGCACAATCCTAATTTCAGGCCTGAGTGTGTGTTTAAATGTGCATCTGTGAAAGGTATATCTTGTGCAAGTGTGAGCTAATTGATGTAGTAGTGTCTTATTGCATAAAAAAAATATTTAAAAAAAAAAAAAAAAACACACAAAAATTATATGTTGATGTGTGCACCCAGAGAGACTTGTCACAGGGATAAAAGTATATACTCTCCAAGAGAGGACACCAGAAAATATCTCTGTATTTAAAATCCACTGTACAGTCTTATAAATAGTAAAATAGCACCACGAACATCCAAGGTATATGCAAGAAAACAAAGAGAAGGGTAAAAGATGACAAAAAATATCACAAGTTAGCAACTAATGTAGATTATATAAAGTGATTACCTGTCTCTGTGATAACATACATCCAAACATCATCTTGTGGTGTCACATAATCTTCCATTCCGTTTGATTCAATATCGTGAATGTCAATAGCTTTCAGCTCTATCTCAACAACATTTATCTTATGGTTTTACCAGTGTGAATGTTCCTGTTTCCTCCGTCCATGTATGTCACAGCTACCTGCAGGTCTGGTGATTCTCTGCCCCTCCATCTTAGGATATGTCCAATATACGTCCATCTTGTGTTCCCAAGCCCGGGTGAGAAAGAAGGAGGGTTGGGCATGTGGCCAGTTGCCTGTAAAAGAAATAACGCTACAGAAACAATTTTCTACAGCAACTTAAATGCCGAGAAAGTGGCCAACAATCAGATGGGTTCATGAAAAGATCACAGGAGATAAGCCATTGCTAAGTCAACATTTGCGACAGTAAGCTTGGGGCAGTGTGTAGTTCACATAAAATAAACTGCAACAGATCAACGGGGCTGGCACCAGGTTGCGGTAATCCACACAAATTTACAAGTGAAAGACTAGACAAGTGGAAGACATTCGTGGAAGCAAAAGTTTGCAAACATTACTAAGCATCATGTATGTAATAAGCCCATTGAAATAAATGAACATACAATTATAAACACTAGGAAATCATGAGGCTTTTAGACCCAGTAGCAAATGCACAAAAGTAATTGGAAGTTCTGATGTACACCTGGTTATTTAGCCAGAATGTGATGAAAGAGCAATTAAGTACCAGACTAAGTGGAAAATTCTGACGTACACAGGACTATTGTGTATTTAGTCAGGGTGTAACAAATGTAAGTGGACAGTTCTAAGATACACAACAATTTTGATGTACACAGGACTATTGTGTATTTAGCTAGGGTCTAACAAACGTATGTGGACAATTCTAAGATATACTGAACAATTTAACTCCGAGGTGACAGTAGTGTGCTCATCCTGGGAACTCCAGACTCTGCTAAAGACTGAAGGTCCATACCAGATGGGCGTAGAAAACAAGAGAAAGCTATCACATTGTTGTTACCACTGTGAGCTCAAAAGATGTTAAACAACTGAACATATGGAGGTGGCAAACATGAGTCCTTGTGTACGCAAGATGTGAATTCCTTGAGTTGTCAGCAAGGAAAGTTCTCGTCCTAGCTGGACCACACAAACATAAAGGTCACATCTTCTAGCTGGACCACATAAACATAACGGTCACATCTCCTAGCCTGACCACATAAACATAACGGTCATATCTCCTAGCTGGACCACATAAACATAACGGTCATATCTCCTAGCTGGACCACATAAACATAACGGTCATATCTCCTAGCTGGACCACATAAACATAACGGTCATATCTCCTAGCTGGACCACATAAACATAACGGTGACATCTTGTAGCTGGACCACATAAACATAACGGTGACATCTTGTAGCTGGACCACATAAACATAACGGTCATATCTCCTAGCTGGACCACATAAACATAACGGTCATATCTCCTAGCTGGACCACATAAACATAACGGTCATATCTCCTAGCTGGACCACATAAACATAACGGTGACATCTTCTAGCTGGACCACATAAACATAACGGTGACATCTTGTAGCTGGACCACATAAACATAACGGTCATATCTCCTAGCTGGACCACATAAACATAACGGTCATATCTCCTAGCTGGACCACATAAACATAACGGTGACATCTTCTAGCTGGACCACATAAACATAACGGTGACATCTCCTAGCTGGACCACATAAACATAACGGTCACATCTTCTAGCTGGACCACATAAACATAACGGTGACATCTCCTAGCTGGACCACATAAACATAACGGTGACATCTTCTAGCTGGACCACATAAACATAACGGTCATATCTTGGAGGAAATCTATAACCCAAAGGGAAGACAACTGTAGCTTGGAGCTGAGTTTTGGCATGAAGGCTCTAGCGAGTCTCAAAAGACATTTTCTCGGGAGTCAGGAGAAAAGTGGTTATGGAACATCTTTATCAGCAGAACCAAAGTAAACAGGACAAAATATAACCATACGATGTTACGACTGGAATGTTTCAAAAAGTTGGCTAACAAATACAGTGATGGCAGTGTTATATGAAGCACCATGAAGTCAATAAGGTACAGACCAAGCTAAGGATTATTGCAAACACTTTTGTGACTATAATAAAGAGTTCCTTGCTTATAAAAAAGCTGTACATATTTCAAAATCACATATTCAGTGTAACATAATTTCCGGGATTCACTTGAAGTAAATGGATTGATGAATCCTCTTTAGGCTTTTTAACAATGTATGATCCTGGTTTTGTTGTAATAAAGATGCCTTGTTCAGAGCTGATCTTGCTGGATCTTGCCTTACTTTTGGAAGATTTTGGCAGAATCTTTGAAACTTTGGTCGGAAAAGCTGACACGCCTTCAATGAAGACACCCTGCCGAAGATGTGAACGAAATGTTGGCTTCTGTTTCTGTGAAGCTGGGCAGCTGAGTCGGGTATTCACTGCTCCCTTATGGCCAGATTTTTGGGCACAAGTCTGATGTTTGAGAGAACTAGAAGCTGGCTGGCAGGAATCGCTTGAGGACGTACAAGAAGCTAGCCCTGTGTGGTCAGACCGGGAGTTCCATGTGTTGTCAGTGGCAGACTCTGTAGACAGGATTAGTGTCTTGTCTTCATGTGAAGAGGTGGAACCGTGGATGTCCTTCTGGTGACTGCTGCTGGTCAGCGAGGAGGTGCAGGTTTCAGACGTCTCTGGATAGTGTGAATTTTTATTCATCTGGTTTGGTTCAGCACCAGTATCAGAAAACCGGACATAAAATTGAGGTTTGCCGGTTGATTGCAAACCACTCGCAGTCTGTGAATTGTCTGCTCTGTGAACTGTATTTTCTAACTGTGAATCATCCTCTAGATCAGGATCCAAGCATGGCCTAGCATCCGAGAATCGAACATGGTTCTGAGATCTATCTGTACATGAGGTTCTTCCTAAGCTTGGCATCCTCCCTTGACCCTGTGGTGTGTTTTCACTCAGTGATTTATCCTCTCTTTGTAGTCTGTTCACAGAACTAGAGCAAGGACAGCGAGGCTGTAAGTAACTGGTTTCTCTGCTACTTGTTGTGTCCAACTTCTGCAGACAGAAAGAAATAATATTAAATGACAGCAACAGGAGATAAAAGATAAAAACCCAGGAAAGATGACATTAAAAAGTGACAAAGAAAACACAAGTATAAACAAACACGTGGAAACAATGAAATGTCTCAGAATCAGGAGACAAAGAATGAATGCATAATGAAAATGTCAGGTAATGTAAACTAAAAGTGAAGTGGACAAGTGTCGGCACTTTTCCATCTTTCTACGAGACAGTGTTATATTGTGCGGGAGGAGGGGCATAGGAATCACAATCCACAGCGACGGTTTGTGTGACCAGCACAACCCCGTCACGTTATGAAGCCTTTCACAATTATAGACCAGGTTATAGAGTAGTAATAGATCTGACCAAGATGGCGGCATAAACAATGTTTCCTAAAAAAATAGTGACAAAAAGATGTGTTTATTCCTGAAAAAAATGTTAATGTGTTAGATTAGTGTAGTTGTTCAGTTGAAGATGAATTCGCGACAGGCCCGGTAAGTCGGCAGAGGATTCAGCAGTTAAAAAAGAAATGCCCAGAGGGAGATTAGGGAAAATAGAGGCAGTTTATAGACAAACTCATATAGGGGCAATAAAGAAGAATAAGTGATACTTGAAATATAATGTTTAAAGTATTATTTAATCAATTCTTTGTCAAGATATTAGTTATCACAACAAGAAAAAAAGACTTTCATGAAGTTACAGATTCGATTTATACCAAGCTATAGGACGGTGATACTTGACAGAAAAGTCAAGATAAGTTATCAAACAAGAAAGAAATGTCATAAAAGTGACAATAAAATGGAAAGAACTAGAGTGTGAGGAAAATAGGTGAGCATTTTAGCAAAAAATTACAGGAAAATTAGGAACAGCTTTCACAAAACACACTTGGGGTAAATACAGAATGGGTACATTTCATGAACAGCTTCCACAAAACACACTTGGGGTTAATACAGAATGGGTACATTTCAGAGACACCACCATAAAAATAGCACAAAAATATGTGGAACTAGAAGGAAAGGTAAGATAGAGCGTAAGCTCTCAACATGGTGGTCTGAAGAAATAATAAGAATTGTGAGCAATAAAAAGAAAGCCTTTGGCATTTGGCTAAAGAGCAGAACAGAAGAGGATTACATAACATACAGGATAATTAGAAGAGAAGTAAACAGAACTATCAGACAAGCTTAAAGAGATTCATGGGCAAAGTTTAGAAGCAAGCTGGCTGAAGAAGAAAGAACAGCAGTAAAAAAGTACTTTAAAAAAAATCAAAGGCATGAGAAACAGGAATGAAGAATACAACCCAACAGAAATTATAAATGATGAAGAAGGCCAACCTTAAAAAAACAACTTAACAGAATTTTAGCAGGGTAGAGTAATTACTTTGAATCATTACTCTGCAATAAAACAGACAACAGCAGGGAAGAACATAAAAACAACTCAGAACTAATGGCAGAGGAACTAGAACCAGGTATATTATTAGATGAAGTAGAAGATGTAATGAATACCATATGTAAGGAAACACACTTTAATCATGAAGAAATTATATAGTTTTCACATCTGACAGAAAACTGGACAGAGAAATTCGCTCCAGATGTGCTAAAGCTAATTAAATAATGGGGCAACTATCTTCCCTGTTGACACACAAGCAGATACCACGGAGTACTAAAGTGAATCTTATCAGAACTATTTTTTGGCTAACACTATGCTATCAGTGCCAAACGTCATCACTAACATCCTCCAATGAACGTAACATTGTGACAACAGAGAAAAATTGCCTTAGAAGAGCTGCAGGAGTTTCAAGGAAAGACAGAATACGAAATCACGAATCAAACAAATGCTAAGAATAAAGCCAGTCTTACAGGTCATCAAAGAAGAACAAATGAAGTGGTTTGGACATTTATCTGCCACACTAAAACATTACAACCAGTGGAAGACCTCGGAAATATGGAGTGATGGCATTAAGAACAGCCTTACAGAAATGAACATCAGTCTTAATAGTGCTCTTGACAGAGCTCATCAACAAATGTCACATCTCCCCTTGACACTTCGATGAGGTATAAGGCAGAAGAGAAGAAGAAGAAGAAGACCAGGTTCACATGACACTGTTGCCATCATTTGTTTTTAACGTGCTTCAGATCTGATATCCAGCTCAGTTGTCCAGCTCTGAAACTCAGACCTATTTGCAGTTATTTTCTTCTTTATCCTTTCCTAATTTTTCTCCTGTATTCAACATGGTCCACGGCATGATGTTCCGTCAAATCTAGTTCACCTGGATAAGTGGACAAACACCACATCATAAATGACAGGTGATGCACTGGACAGGGAAAATATGACAGGTGATGCACTGGACAGGGAACATATGACATGTGATGCACTGGACGGGGAACACATGACAGGTGATGTACTGGGCGGGAAACATATGACAGATGATGCACTGGATAGGAACATATGACAGGTGATGCACTGGATGGGGAACATATGACAGGTGATGCACTGGATGGGGTACACATGACAGGTGATGCACTGGACAGGAAACACATGACAGGTGATGTACTGGACGGGGAAGATATGACAGGTGATGCACTGGATGGGGAACACAAGACATGTGATGCACTGGACGGGGAACACATGACAGGTGATGCACTGGACAGGGAACACATGAGAGGTGATGCACTGGATGGGAAACATATGACAGGTGATGTACTGGACAGGGAACATATGACAGGTGATGCACTGGTCGGAGACATATGACAGGTGATGCACTGGATGGGGAACATATGACAGGTGATGCACTGGGTGGGAAACACATGGCAGGTGATGCACTGGACGGGGAATCAACTCAAGCCTGGCGGTATTGCTTGTGTTGAGAGCAAGTGATTACATCATTAGCACCCATACATAGACATTTGTTTAGGGATGGAGTAAAAATATGTGTTATGAGTGCTTCAATGTCCACCCTGTATGATCAATCCATGTGAGGTGACTAGCTTCAAGTATGCCCAGGAATGGTTCCATCAATCAGTCTGTCCCCTCTGGGCTGCTAACTTTAGGTTTACCACACTATCCTGAGATTTCAAATAACTAAGTTAAAACAGCAGACCAACAAGGCAGATCTCTGATACTTCGTTCAACCTCCAAAAATATATAAATATATAATTAGGTTGCACGTAACAGCTACAACACCAGGTGTACCTGTAGTTTTATATGGATAAGGACATCAGAAAGGATTTACATCTGGTATATCTGTAGCCGATCTGCTGACCAGTGTCACCCGTCTTTCTGGTCTCACCATCTTCATTTGAATGTGCAGGTCGCATGACAGAATGCGCAGACCACATGACAGAATGCACAGGTCACATGACAGAATGTGCAGGTCACATGACAGAATGTGCAGACCACATGACAGAATGTGCAGACCACATGACAGAATGCACAGGTCACATGACAGAATGTGCAGACGTTTTATGAAAGGTGCAACATCGCAAATCTAGCTTCAACAAATCCAAAAGAGGAAGGAACTTGCACAAATGCAGAGAGGTATATTCAGATGTAACCACATACTGGATGTATGTTTTAGAGAATACATCTAGAATCTAAAGTACTTCTACATACTAGATTAGAAGTGAAACATTTTTGAAGTGACATGAAGCAAGAAACCAATTACCTTCTTGGGCTTTTGTGTGCATGGGAGGATGCCTTTGTGGAACATGCGGAGATGTCTCCGCTCCAACAAACTGAGACTGTCCTTTGAGCAGGAGTCATAGTAGCACTAGGTTGGGAGGTAAAGATAAACATTTCAGACACACAAGATGCATTTCAGGACATGCTGGCCCTTACAAGTTACATTTAAACACATGTCACATACAAGTCACATTTAAAGACATGTCACATACAAGTCACATTTAAAGACATGTCACATACAAGTCACATTTAAAGACATGTCACATACAAGTCATATTTAAAGACATGTCACATACAAGTCACATTTAAAGACATGTCACATACAAGTCACATTTAAAGACATGTCACATACAAGTCACATTTAAAGACATGTCACATACAAGTCACATTTAAAGACATGTCACATACAAGTCACATTTAAAGACATGTCACATACAAGTCACATTTAAAGACATGTCACATACAAGTCACATTTAAAGACATGTCACATACAAGTCACATTTAAAGACATGTCACATACAAGTCACATTTAAAGACATGTCACATACAAGTCACATTTAAAGACATGTCACATACAAGTCACATTTAAAGACATGTCACATACAAGTCACATTTAAAGACATGTCACATACAAGTCACATTTAAAGACATGATTCATACAAGTCACATTTCATGACATTTTAGCACCTATGAGTCACATTTCAGGACATAATGGCCCATAAAAGTCACCCAAGGATACGTCATATTTCATTACATGTTGGTCCACAAAAAGTCACATTTCATGGAATTTTTAATGACATGGTGGTCCACAGAAGTTACATTTCATGACATGGTGGTCCACAGAAGTTACATTTCATGATATGGTGGTCCACAGAAGTCACATTTCATGACACGGTTGTCCATAGAGGTTACATTTCATGATATGTTGGTCCATATTAGTCACTTTTTATGACATGGTGGTCCACAGAAGTCACACTGCATTACTGATCTATGTCACTGCCATTCAATACCAGGACATTCTTGCCTCTTACTGTTCTAGCACCTAGAAGACTAAATCAAAGTTACTTCCGGCTCTGACACTCCTGTAAATGCTGACGTATCAGCATTTCTAGTTACCTATGCTAGAAAAGAGTAATTAAATTCCATTGGTTTAGTGCGCTTGCGCATTGATTAGTAGGCCCGTATATAATTAATATATAAACTATTTTAAAAAGCTAAAGGGAGGGGGGGGGGGGTTGTCCTGTGACCCCAATAACTTTTTTAAGGCCAGGTTGAAATCAAATTTTCCCATAAGCCTCTGTATGGAGTTCATGGCAAGAGTTACCCAAAACATAAATGTTTCATGTCCAGGGAATATACCACATTTAATGCTTCCCACTGTGTTTACTGATAACCTCCTTTATACATAAATGTTTCATGTCCAGTGAATATACCACGTTTAATGCTTCCCACTGTGTTTATTGATCACCTCCTTTATACATAAATGTTTCATGTCCAGGGAATATCCCACATTTAATGCTTCACACTGTGTTTACTGATCACCTCCTTTATACATAAATGTTTCATGTCCTCCGTTCACCGAAGCCTCTTGAACAGTTTGCAGATGAAAGTGAGGCTGGAGTACAGTTTCTAACCTTCCTTTCTTCTGCTTGCACTCACCTGCTGGAAAGTTCTGCTTGTTCATTCACTTCTGGATTTTGGTCTTGTTCCAGATCTTCAGTGTTGCATACACATCCGTTTTACAGATTTTTGCTTATTTGTATGCAGACTGTAGGTTGCTTGTCTCAGGCAGAAGTAGTGTAACTCCAAAGGAAACACCCTTAATCAGTTGCCCCTTATGAAATGCTTGTTACGAAAAAAACACTGGGTAATGGGCCCCAGAACCCATAGGGATTTTATAGCACTAAAAAGTCCTAAATAACACATTGTGTACAGAAACAGTTAAAGACATTAAAGTATCCCACAAACATAACACAATATTCCATGTCCTGTTTGTTGTTGACTCACTCACCTCACAAACCTGGGAAATACTGTTCATATGTTCACTCATCTGTTTCATGGCCGCATCAAAATTTTCTTTGTCTTGCAGCTCCGCCTCTTCCATCCGCGACCACACAGTCTGCCTTTCTTTCAAGATACCACCAATTTGTGTCTGACATCTTTGGCCTTGCAATGTTTCCGTAAACTTGCACGGGCTGCATACTGTTTTATTTCCTTTATCTGTAAAATGCTGTAGCTTTTTCAAGCTGTTTGTGTTTGTATACTGCTGATTATCACTGCAAGTTCTACAAGACTGACCATCTCTATATCCTTGGAATTTCCCTTCACTCTCAGGAGCGATCAACTCTTGATGACCGCTAGTTCTCAACTGCTGATTATCACTGGGTCTCATATACAAATTATCACTAGTTCTGCTGCATGGGCAATTATGAGTCCTCACATTCTGCTGATCACGGCTAGTTCTATCAAACTCCTGATTGTCACTACCTTTAACAAACAGTTTGTTGTTAGTTCTTGTGTACTGCTGATCATCAGTAACTTTCTCAGACTGTGGATTATCACTACTGTTTACAAACAGACCAGTAGATCTCGCATACCGTGGACCATTAGTACCTTTCTCAGACTGTGAATTACTGTGAGTTCTTACATAGTGCTGATCAAGGCTGACCTTCTCAGATTGTGAAATATCATTACTGCTGACAAATTTATTATCAACAGTTCTCACAGACTGCAGAATACGACTTGCTCTTTCGGACTGTGGCTTGTCACGACTATTTACAAACTGATTATCATCATCATCATCTCCTAAAGATTGCTGAATACGACTAACTCTCTCAGACTGTGGAAATTCACTAGCTTTCAGGGATGGCTGAGTATGACTAACTCTCTCAGACTGTGGAAATTCACTAGCTCTCAGGGATGGCTGAATACGACTAACTCTCTCAGACTGTGGAAATTCACTAGCTCTCAGGGATGGCTGACCACGGCTAACTCTCTCAGACTGTGGAAATTCACTAGCTCTCAGGGATGGCTGAGTATGACTAACTCTCTCAGACTGTGGAAATTCACTAGCTCTCAGGGATGGCTGAGTATGACTAACTCTCTCAGACTGTGGAAATTCACTAGCTCTCAGGGATGGCTGAATACGACTAACTCTCTCAGACTGTGGAAATTCACTAGCTCTCAGGGATGGCTGAATACGACTCTCAGACTGTGGAAATTCACTAGCTCTCAGGGATGGCTGAGTATGTCTAACTCTCTCAGACTGTGGAAATTCACTAGCTCTCAGGGATGGCTGAGTATTACTAACTCTCTCGGACTGTGGATCATCATCAGTTCTCTCAGAATGATGAATATGACTAACTCTCTCAGACTGTGGAAATTCACTAGCTCTCTCAGACTGTTGAATACGACTAACTCTCTTAGACTGTGGAATTTCACTAGCTCTAAGGGACGGCTGAACATGACTTGCTCTCTCAGACTGCAGATCATTCCCAGTTCTCTCAGATGGCTGATTGCCACTTGCTCTCTCAGACTGTGGAATGTCTCTGCTTTTTACAAAAAGATCATCACCTCCCAAAGACTGTTGACCAGGTGTCTTGGACTGCTGATCAAAAGTAGTTCTCTCCGACGACCAATTACTGCTGGCCCTCCAAAACTGCTGATCAATAGTAACTCTCCTCGACTGCGGATTAGTTCTCATGTCACGCTGATTACTAGAAACCACCTCTGATTCTGGAATGTCACTTTTCCTAAATGGATAATCATCAGTTTTCAAGGACTGCTGAATATGACTAACTCTCCCAGACTGTGGAATCTCACCAGCTCTCTCAAACTGCTGAATACGACTAGCTCTCTCAGAATGCTGAATATGACTCACTCTCTCAGACTGTGGAATCTCACTAGTTCTCTCAGAATGCTGAATACGACTAGCTCTCTCAGAATGCTGAATACGACTAAATCTCTCAGACTGTGGAATCTCACCAGCTCTCTCAGAATCCTGAATAGGACTAGCTCTCTCAGACTGCTGAATACGACTAACTCTCTCAGGCAGTGGAATCTCACTAACTCTTTCAGACTGGTGAATTTGACCAACTCTCTTGGACTGTGGAATCTCACTAAGCCTCACAGACTGCTCAAAACGACTCATCCTTTCAGACTGTGGAATCTCACCATTTCTCATGAACTGTTCAATTCGACTAACTCTCTTGGACTGAGGGCTATAGATAGTTTCTTCCTGCGGGCCCTCAGAAGTATCTCCTCCATACTTTTCAACATCACTAGATCTCGTATACCTTTGATCAGAGCTGCTTCTATTCTGGAGATCAACATAATCTTTCTCAACATACTGTTCACCTTTAGGGGTTAAATTCTCTTGGGCTGGCCTCTCTTGTTTCTCCTCAGCGTTCTGATGCAACAGAATATCTCGGATTTTCTGAAACTGAGACTCCAACCTCGGCTGTGTTTCATTAACCTCTTCATTGTCTAGATCTTCCATACTGTTCTCCAGGTTATCTTCGGGCAGCCAGGATCTGCCAGACGCAGCTGTTTCATACCCCTGGCTGCCTCTGGAGGATTTAGGCTGCAGATCATCACTGGCATCTGTTTGCTGGTGAACATCAATTCTATATTTCTGGCTTTCACTGCGTCTCTTATTCAGCAGGTTACTGTTTTGTTTCCGAAAGACATCATCTTTAACACTTTTTTTATAAGATTCATCATCCGTTGCCTTGTATGTCTGATCTTCTGGTTTCTTGTACCAGATGCCTTCACTGGGTTTCCTATATTCCTGGCCTTCAGTTCTCCTGTACTTCACCTCCTCTGATCGTCTGTACATCTTGTTCTCTGGTTCCGTACACAACTGATCGTCTTGTCTATTGTACTGTTGGTCTCCATGTGAACTTACACACAGATCACCCCTATCAGTTTTCCTGTACGTCTTGCTCTCATTGATTTTCATGCATCTGGGACCAGTGCTTGACTGAGACAGCGGCTCAGCCCTTCTGTTCATCTCCAAGTTATAACTAGACTGACGTAAATCCCCATCATGATCACCCACATTCTGCAGGAAACCTTCAGTGTGATCCTCGCATTTTCCTCCCTGAGTTGTCAGGTCTTGACCATTCTGCAGCGTTGGACCAGGACAACTACATCTCCTGTACTGCTGGTAATCAGTGAAGTTGCGATAACTTTCACTGCCACGACATCTGTGACACCAATCGTTGTAAACATGCCCGGCAGGAGTTACAACACTTTTCTCCCTAGAAGAACAGGTCTTATTCTCTCTTGAAGCATTCATATTTTTAACAGTAGTTCCCTTTATAGGCTGAGACAATGCAGGCTGCTGGGCCTTCTGAGCTGTGTAATATGGATCATCCCATGGATCATCACTCGGACAACCTCTCGTTTCCCTTAAACAGTCTGTTCTAGGTGCCTTCTCACACTGAACGCTTGTTGATCTTTGAACTCTCTGCTGGTATTCATCATCATCATTATCGGAACCAGTTTCTTTCAGTTTACTGCCTGTCTTGAAGTACTGGCTCTCATCACCAGTGACCACATTTTGGTCTCCAGTCTGCTGACAGTTAGAGCAATAGGGACACACTTTCTCTGGAAGATCTCTGTTCGAGGCCTGATGTTCCTCCCGACTGTGAAGCTAGAAATAAAAGACAGGCAAGAGTTAGTTAATGGAACACTTACTGAAACTAGACAATTAAAAAAACAAATAAAATTACTTAAAGAAAATCACACAACAGATACCACTGTGGCAGGTCTTCATATACGTTAGTTGTGCAATTATGAGATGAGTTATCTCTCTTTCCCAAACTCACTGTGTGAGTTCTGGAATGGATGAATTTCCCTGAACATTCTCCATCAACCCTCACATGGGAGCAGTCTGGCTGCAGGTCTGTTCTGTTGACAAACAAATGTATTTACGACAAGCACTGACAGTTTGTAACAGAAGCCTATACAATTTTACAATCTAAAGGGACCAAATGCATGTAAACAGAACATGCCACAGCCTATCTTTGTCATGCCATCCTTGGATTCACAACAGAACATGCCACAGCATATCTTTGTCATGTTGTCCTTTGATTCACAACAGAACATGCCACAGCATATCTTTGTCATGTTGTCCTTGGATTCACAAAAGAACATGTCATAGCATATCTTTGTCATGTCGTCCTTGGATTCACAACAGAACATGCCACAGCATACCTTTCCATTCAGACCTTCTTTGGATTCACAAGTGCAGCAGAATGGAGCCTGCTGTCTGAACCGGTCATATCTGGCAGTGCTAGTATCTGCTGGTGGCTGGGAATCTGAGTTCGAGGATACATTCCTATCTGTAGATGGAGATAAAAAATATTATATATATATATATATATATATATATATATATATATATATATATATATATATATATATATATATATATATATATATATATATATATATATATATATATATATATATATATATATATATATATATATATATATATATATATATATATATATATATATATATATATATATATATATATATATATATATATGTTCCAAGAAATTTATCATGTGCTTTATGCTCAAATCAAAATCATCATGCAATGCGTTTACAACAAAATATCACATAATAGGTTCACAACATAAACAAAATATAGTAGGTTCACACCCTAAACGGCTCTCCTCCAAACTTCCACCCGATATTATGACGGCCATAAAATATCCTTACGGGGCTCAGTCTTATTAAAAATATGCAAACTTCCGGCGACAAACCAATCGCGGCAAAACTAGGATTACCTGACAATTTCAAGAGACACAACACTGCAGACGATAATAGCGACCGTTGACACTTTTGAGCGTTTCTGCAGACGATACAAGCGACCACTGACAATTCCGAGACACGCAACATTACTGACGATAAAAGCGACATGCTGGTGACACCACGTGCGATGACGCAGATTAGCGTCGTTGTTGTCGGCATGCGGAAAATGTGGTTACGCTCATGAAGGCGCAGATGGGGGGGCTAAACTAGGTGCCTGGAACTCACAAGCCAATTAAATGGAAGAAGTCGCAGGAGATGCGGTATCTGCTGCTTGTGAGTCCCAGCCATCTAGTTTAGCCCCCCATCTGCGACGCGCGTAGTGGGGGGATACGGTCGGCGGTGAGGCATAGTCACAGAAACAGGTCCGCAATTACCATATCGCTGTTAGAGCATTTGCTTCGTTATACGGAGCCGGCATATTTTTTATAGGACTGAGCCCCGTAAGGATATTTTATGGCAGCCATACTATCGGGTAGAAGTTCGGAGGAGAGCTTCTTAAACATAATAAATTAGGTTCACACCATAAACATATTATAATAGTCTCACACCACAAACATAATAAAATAGCCTCACACCCTAAACATAATATTCTTCTTCTTGTTCACCGGCTGTGAATTCCGGCGGTAAGTCGCGGTTGTTCGTCCAAATGGACTTTTGGCTTTTACCTTGACCTGAGTTTTGCGTGTACATCCGTTTTACTGTCTTATTTGTTTGCAGTCCTCGTTCCCTGCCTCACCGGCAGATGTACTCCGACTTCGAGGGAAGACGTCAAGCCTATTTCTAGGTTGACTGTGGCCATTGTTTTGTGTGGGTCGAGATGTTGCCTAATCTGTGTGGTGTCCTCTTTTACCTTTAACAGGTGTGGCCCCCGGAATATCCTCCTTAAGGCAGCCCTAGGTAGAATTGTCAGCCCTCAAGGGAAGGCAGGGGCAGATCATGGGCATTCCCCGCCATCCAAGGAGGCTTCCATAAATGCAGAGCCGACACATGATGCTCTGGTTCTGGGCTCACCCAAGGAATCGTCACGTCCTGCCCATGACTGCTTAACCTCACAACCGTGTATTGAGCTTCCCGCGCTACAAGGCTGCACTCTCCAGAGATCAGCGGGGAGCAGCCCGCTGGTCCAGGACTTTTGTGGCCGCACAAATAGGTAGCTCTTTTTCATCGTACGTTAGACACCTTTAACGTTGTTTCAGCTGTGCCCGTAGCACGACAGAATCAGGCTTCACCTGTTTGGTCCCAACACTCGGGCGAGTGGGACCAGTGGATACGGACATTTGGCTTTTTCCTGCTCTGTACGAATTCTGATCGTCGGACTTTGAGCTTGCATGTGTGCCGTGGGGTATAACTTTGTCGGACGTTATTTCCTAGCGAGCTTATGAAGAGTTGCTGCCGTGGTGTACCTCAGCGCGGTGACGACGACACTGAGGATTGACAGAGGATGTACGTGGGTAGGGTCTTGCTGCGAGAAATCGCCCACAAGAGATGTTACTCGTCTTGGCTGCGGGTAAATCTCTCGGTCAGGGTTGAGTCTCAGCAGCACAGTTTTCCATTCACTTCCGAATTTTAACCGAGAGTTGTCATTTGATGGTACATTTAGCAAGCAATCCTTACTCATGTTCCGAATGAGTTTTGTTATACTTTTCACCCATGCGTTTAGGGGCGGGCTGGTGAGAGCCAGAATGGGCACTACACCTCTAGGGGCCGCCAGCTCCGAGATCCCCTGCCAACTCTGTTAATGCTCATTTGAGACATTATCCGTGGCGCACGACGGGGACGTGTGGCAGGAGTCTTGCATGAGGTTCCGTAAAACCAAACAGTGAAGGACTGGCGCCCGAGTGGGGTACGGAATATCTCCCTATACACATCACATCAGACTTAACTTCCCCTCATGCCTGTGACCGAAATCACTGCGCCACAAACATAATATAATAGGTTCACACTATAAAAATAATATAATAGCTTCACACCCTAAACATAATATAAGAGGTTCACACTTTAAACATGATATAATAGATTCACACCATAAACATAATATAATAGGTTCACACCATAAACATAATAGGCTCACACCATAACAAATATAATAGGTTCACACCATAAAACCATATATTTTTACACCCCAATCATCATATAATGTTTATTTCTTCTCCGTTCATCTGAGGATGTAGATATGTTGTGCCATGGCTGTGATATTTTTGCAGTTATGTGTTCATATCCCCAACTTCAAAATCAGTGTAATGTCTTCACATCCCCAACTACAGTATCAGTGTTATGTGTTCACATCCACAACTTCAGTATCAGTGTTATGTGTTCACACCCCCCAACTTCAGTATCAGTGTTGTGTGTTCACATCCCCAACTTCAGTATCAGTGTAATGTGTTCACATCCCCAACTTCAGTATCAGTGTAATGTGTTCACATCACCAACTTCAGTATCAGTGTAATGTGTTCACATCCCTATTTTAGTATCAGTGTTATGTGTTCACATCCCCAGCTTCAATATCGGTGTAATGTGTTCACATCACCAACACCAGTATCAGTGTAATGTGTTCACATCCCCAACCTCAGTATCAGTGTTATGTGTTCACATCCCCAACTTCAGTATCAGTGTAAGGTGTTCACATCACCAACTTCAGTATCAGTGTAATGTGTTCACATCCCTATTTTAGTATCAGTGTTATGTGTTCACACCCCCAGCTTCAATATCGGTGTAATGTGTTCACATCACCAACACCAGTATCAGTGTAATGTGTTCACATCCCCAACTTCAGTATCAGTGTAATGTGTTCACATCCCCAACTTCAGTATCAGTGTAATGTGTTCACACCACCAACACCAGTATCAGTGTAATGTGTTCACATCCCCAACCTCAGTATCAGTGTTATGTGTTCACATCCCCAGCTTCAGTATCAGTGTAATGTGTTCACATCACCAACACCAGTATCAGTGTTATGTGTTCACATCACCAACACCAGTATCAGTGTAATGTGTTCACATCACCAACTTCAGTATCAGTGTTATGTGTTCACATCCCCAACCTCAGCATCAGTGTTATGTGTTCACATCCCCAGCTTCAGTATCGGTGTAATGTGTTCACATCACCAACACCAGTATCAGTGTAATGTGTTCACATCCCCAACCTCAGTATCAGTGTAATGTGTTCACATCCCCAACTTCACAATCAGTGTTATGTGTTTACATCCCTAACTTCAGTATCAGTGTTATGTGTTTACATCCCCAACTTCAGTATCGGTGTAATGTGTTCACATCACCAACTTTAGTATCAGAGTAATGTGTTCACATCCCCAGCTTCACAATCAGTGTAATGTGTTCAGAGCCAAATCTTCACAATCTGTTTAATGTGTTCTCTTTGTTTCTACATTTAGTCTAGGTCTAATAGAGAAATCTGCATTTGTCAAATGGCCCCTCTTACTGTGTACTTGTTCTCCTTTAAGGTCATTAAATACCCTTTATGCTCTTGTGAGTTGTTATTTGCTGTCAGAAACATGAACTCACTAACTCACTCATCCAGGTATATCACACAGCAGGGAACTCACTAACTCACTCATCCTGGTACATCACACAGCAAGGAACTCACTAATCCTAGTACATCACACAGCAGGGAACTCACTAACTCACTCATCCAGGTATATCACACAGCAGGGAACTCACTAACTCATCCTGGTACATCACACAGCAGGGAACTCACTAACTCACTCATCCAGGTATATCACTCAGCAAGGAACTCACTAACTCACTCATCCAGGTATATCACACAGCAGGGAACTCACTAACTCATCCTGGTACATCACACAGCAAGGAACTCACTAACTCACTCATCCAGGTATATCACACAGCAGGGAACTCACTCATCCTGGTACATCACACAGCAAGGAACTCACTAACTCACTCATCCAGGTATATCACACAGCAGGGAACTCACTCACTCACTCATCCAGGTATATCACACAGCAGGGAACTCACTAACTCACTCATCCTGGTACATCACACAGCAAGGAACTCACTAACTCACTCATCCAGGTATATCACACAGCAGGGAACTCACTCACTCACTCATCCAGGTATATCACACAGCAGGGAACTCACTAACTCACTCATCCTGGTACATCACACAGCAAGGAACTCACTAATCCTAGTACATCACACAGCAGGGAACTCACAAACTCACTCATCCAGGTATATCACACAGCAGGGAACTCACTAACTCACTCATCCAGGTATATCACACAGCAGGGAACTCACTAACTCACTCATCCAGGTATATCACACAGCAGGGAACTCACTAACTCACTCATCCAGGTATATCACACAGCAGGGAACTCACTAATCCTAGTACATCACACAGCAGGGAACTCACTAACTCACTCATCCAGGTATATCACACAGCAGGGAACTCACTAACTCATCCTGGTACATCACACAGCAGGGAACTCACTAACTCACTCACCCTGGTACATCACAAAAAGGGAACAACACACTCAATTACCCTGGTAATCTTAAAGATGGCAGAAGGTCGAGATGCTCAGGCATGTGAATGTGAAAAGCAAGGAGAGACTACCACATTATATATCAATAGAAACTCTAAACAACAGCAGAAACAGACAAAATATCACATAAATATTCGTTGAAAGCCACAGACCATAACTTGCCGATTGGTGCATAAAAAACTAGGTCCAGTGCTGTATACATAAAGTACTACCATACTTTGATACTATTCTAAAGATCTGTGCAGAATAAGATTTGAACATGTCGATACCAGTCTAGGGAAAAATGCTTCTGACCGTAATATGTGAAGTCACATCTGGGGAAAATACTTCTGAACATAACCAGTGGGTTACAGTCTGGAAATAAATGTTTCTGACCATAACATTTGAGGTACAGTCCGAAGGAAATGTCTCTGACCATAATATGTGGGATACATTCGAGGAAAATGTTTCTGACCAAATATGTGGGTTACAGTATGAGGGAAACGTTTCTGACCATAACATGTGAGGTACAGTTTGAATGAAATGTTTTTGACCACAATATCTGGGTGACGGTCTGGGACAAATGCCTCTGACCATAAAATATGTGGTACAATCTGGGGGAACATGTTTCTGACAACAATATGTGGGGTACAATCTGAGGGAACATGTTTCTGACAACAATATGTGGGGTACAATCTGAGGGAACATGTTTCTGACAACAATATGTGGGGTACAATCTGAGGGAACATGTTTCTGACAACAATATGTGGGGTACAATCTGAGGGAACATGTTTCTGACAACAATGTGTGGGGTACAATCTGAGGGAACATGTTTCTGACAACAATATGTGGGGTACAGTCTGAGGGAACATGTTTCTGACAACAATATGTGGGGTACAATCTGGGGGAACATGTTTCTGACCATAAAATGCAGGGATTCACCGAACAAGCGGAGGAGGACAAAAAAGAACTACCAGAAGCAATTGCAGATCCTGCAGCTGAAAGCTACTGGTCAAACGCAGAATCAGACAAGAATGAAGGAGGTTATTACAACTGTTGTTATTATTAGCTAATTCCAGGCCAGATGGGAGTGACATCGAGTAAAATGCCAGAAATAAAATGAACCTGAAACATAGTTGATAATTTTCAGACATCTGTGGGCTTTAGAAAGTGTCCACTTCACAAAAGACCAGACAAGATACCTCTCCCAAGAAATAGAGAATGCATTTCAAGATAAGAAACTGGTACTTGAGGCATGGATAGATTTAAGGAAAGCTTTTGATTAGGTTTGGAAGGAGGGGCTTTGAAGAAACTGAGAAACTATAAAGTGAACGGAAGACTGAGTACAGATAGATGGTTTCAAGAGTTGAAAAATCCTGCTGCAGCATGCACCCCCCACTGCCAACAATTTTCTTCTTATATATCAACAACATGGTTGCTGAGATACCAAATGGAATCAAAATGACAATGTATGGCGACGACCTTCTACTGTGGTGCACCAATGAACATGCAATGGTAGCCACAAGAATACTACAGCGGGCTACATATGCACTTGGGGTTTTGGACGAATGGTGTGTCAGCATTAATACAGACAAATGTAACACCACTCTGCCCAAAGCAAAAAGCAGACATCATTAAAATAAATGGAATACCCCTAAGAGATGATAAAGAGCCCACATACTTAGGAGTCACATTTGATGACAGGTTGACATGGAGAAAACATATCAACAAGGCAGCAACCAAAGCCAGGAGGAAGACAGCCATACAGAGAAAACTAAGTGGAACCACATGGGCAGCCAGTAAGAAATTACTCAATAAAGTATAAAAACAGAGCTTACAACCCCACTTACAACTGCACGGTGTTCAGCATCCAGTGCCACATTAACCCTTTCGCTGCTATGGACGAGATAACTCGTCTGCCCGGTAGACTGCTAAGGACGAGCTAACTCGTCTGCCTGGTAGACTGCTAAGGACGAGCTAACTCGTCTTCCGTTTTCTGTGCCCTCACTGCTAAGGACGAGCTAACTCGTCTATGACTTTTCTTACAGATTGCTAAGAGTCGTAATTCTCGGGGGTGAAATCGCAATACACATTACCTAAATCTGATTAAACTGACACATTTACATTCAATGAAAACACATATCACGTTTGTTTAGGTGTATTTAGATGCATTTCACGTTATCCTGTTGCTTTGTTACCATAGAAGCATGGTTGGTGAACAGTAATTTTTTTGCCATTTTATATATTTATGGTTTTGCGTTAGTCTACTGTTTAAAAAAAAAAAAAGTACAAAGTAACAATAAAATTAGGTAAATAAAGTTAATGAAGAATTAATCGAGTTTCTTTCAAGGAGTAATAGTAAGGATCACTTTGAAATGTGTGAGTTATATGAGCTGGGTTATCTTGGCGGCATGCCGGCGGACACATGTACTTCTGGCCGTGAGCAAGACTGACCATATGACCCAGCTATCTACATCAACTGGATTTGAAATGGATCCCCAGTAATCAAAATGAAGATATGGTCACGTACTGACATGAAGATTAATGTTAATATTTCTAATATACTATACAACTGAAAAAAATGTGTCTGTCTATCAAAGTGTACAATACTGGTCCTATTTTCAGTTTTAATTGCCATATGAATTTCTAGTGTAGTTGGTATCACGTCTGCCTTACAATAGAAAGGCCCTGCCGTAAAAAAAAATTATTTAAATTTAAGCTCATAGCACTTTTGGCAACAGATCACAGAAGTAATAATTAATTAAATATGCTGTCACTTGTGTTCAGGTGGATTTAGATGCATTACATGTTATCTTGTTCCTTTGTGAAGCGGGGTTGGTGTACTGTGCATTTGTGGGGCAAAACACTCCTGTTGCCGAATTTCACTTCATTTTAGTAAGAGAAATTCTACAGAAATATTGCAAGGAAAAGAGAAAACGTGTAGGAAGACAAAAAAGTGAAGATCTGCCACTTCGTTTAGTACAAAGGCATTTCCCTTCAATTACAGAGTCTGTAACATCACAAAAGAAATTCCCAACAAGAAAGTGTGGTATGCGCAAAAAGCAAAAAACGATGGAAAACCAGATACATGTGCAAGGACTGTGATTTAGCATTGTGTGTCGCACCTTGTTTTGAAATATTTCACACAAAAAAGATATTATTAATATTAATAAAAACCATGTATTTGCTTACTAAAGTGTTTTGTGTTTGTAAGTTTGTAGTTTTTTCTTTTTGTTAATGAGTTTTCATGGCGTAGCCATAGCGCGTTTGACTTGTCAGCACAAAGGTCAACCATACGCCTTCAAAGAGTTTTTATTTTAGGTGTACAATTTTTACCCCGCGCCGCAAGCGCGTCTTCTGCTTTTGGAGGGAAAAAAGGTATTCAGCACAGGAGGAAGGATTAGCACTCGCCTGGCTTAGCACAGTGGTTACGTTGGCTGGCGGAGGGCGCAGCAGCGAAAGGGTTAAATGAGTTGGACAAAGTGCAAAATCAAGCGCTTAGAGTCATCACAGGAGGGATGAAATCAACCCCCATATTATAAACGGAGAATGCTGGGAAAACACAGGCACTGAGAGAACACAGAGAAACAAAGTTGCAAATACAAACATGAAAGTATCTCGGTACACCAGATCACCCCATGAAGAATAGATTTTAGAACTCAGCTTTAGGGCAGTTAAAAATAAACAGCTGCATACACCAAGCAGTCAGAGTTTGATAAAAATCTTATGGAAGAAAAGTAATTAAACTAACAATTTTCTCTGTGTAGGTTGTGGTGCCCCATTGTGGGAAAACAAGAACAGACCCACAACACGACTATCAGAACAAGTCATTATCCTTCGCCTCAGAACAGGCTACAATCAATTATGTAATTGCATGTTTACACAATTCAAGATAGGCATATCAACCAGGTGCACCTGTGAAAGGCTTCCCATTTACTTCAGGACTGCACCAATTTTGAAATATTAAGGCAAACACTTTTGGCCAGAAAGAACTATAGTGGAATGTAAACTCTATGGACCACTGAATGAACTAAAAACAACAGTAAAATTTATACGAGAGACAAAATTGCCAATGTAGACAACTTATTTCAGCCAAACTAAAGAAGAAGAAGACAGACATTTGTTGTACCTTGTATCAGGCTACAGTAGAGAGCTTTGTTCAACAGGGAGTGAGTTAAGGCTCTCTTGTGTGTCTGCGATGCTAATCGACCAGATCTGGCGAGGTTCTGAAGGATCTCTTTTTCATGCATTTTTCAGCATTCTGTGGAAAACACAAAAGTCGGTTTCAGTATCTTTCAAACTGGCAATAGGTTAACAATATACAATTTGCAGGTTACTCTAAATTATACATGAGGCTGGTAATATTTCTGCTTCTGTGTGTATTTGTGCGTGTGTGTGTCTTTAAGTGTGTGCTTTTGAGAGTGTGTCTGTGAATGTGTCTGTATACATGCATGTATATATATACATACGTATATGTCTATGCATGATGTATGTATGCATGAATGTATGTATTATGTATGTATATACGTGTGTGTGCATGTTATGTGTGTATATGTGTGTGTATGCATATGTGTGTGTAAGTGAGGGAGTGGGTTTGCGTGTGTATGTAGGTGCAAGGGCGTGCGCATGCATTTTACTACTCGCGGTTTTGTGTTTTTATATGAACATAACACGTTTTACCTTTAAACTACAACTGATATGTGAATGACGGGTGTTTGGAAGGGCCGAATGTAAGACGGGCATACGTGCCCAATTCGTAACCCTTTCAAAATAAAGTTCGTTCGTTCGATCAACACAGTTTAAAAAAACAAACAAACTAATAGGGCGATTTCTGGAGGGCTGGAACAAATTAAAATTATTTACATTAATTTTAATAGGGAAAGCCCTAGGCAGAGCTAAGAGTCAGAGACTAGACAGAAGAAGGTCCTGGATGGAGCAAGCTGACAACACAATTAGACATGAGTGCAGGCTTGATAAATTTGGGCAAGGAGAGGTGTCGGTCAAAGTGTCTGAGCAAGAATCAATTTGTATAGGGTTCTAATCACTTTAGGTTGTGAGTATAGTGACTGGCCAGCTGGTGCTGCAGAATCAGAAGTTCAACAAATGATTCATGATAATTACCGCCCAGGTGATGTAATTATCTATATAGATGGCTCCGTGTTGAGAGGCAGACGAAGTGCATGGGGGTTCATAGCAAAGGTGAATGGACGTCGCTTAGTGCAGCAAAACCTGGCATATGATATCACATCTACTTTGAGAACGGAGGTGGAGGCAGTCATTGCTGCCTTCTGCTGGCTAGAGAATCAGCTGTACACACATGTTGTTATTGTAACTGACTCACAGTAGAGCATGTTAAGAAAGGTGGAGACAGGCATGCTCCATGCAGAGTGGCAAGCATCGCTTCAGAGGTCCTGGGCTTCCTTTGGATATTTTCACCAAGTTATGCTGGTGTGTCGGAAATGAGCAGGCAGATAGACTGGCTGGTGCTGCAAAACTTGGTGCTGAACTGATGTATGACAAACTAGATGGGTATACAATCAAACCAGACAGTTACTGGTACCATCGGAATTGGAACTCTTCACTTGCTGCAGAAGATGGGGAGGAAGCACTGACGGGAGGAAGCACTGACGGGAGGAAGCACTGACGGGAGTGTCAGAATGCTGTAGATTCTTAATTCAACATTTAAATGGGGGGAAAAGTTTCAGGATACAAGTTATTCACCATACAAGCTCAGTAATGGAGAAACATAATTAAAATGTTATCATGGGGCTCAACTGTATATGAAGTTTGGGAATGACCATGATTGTATCTTTCTAAGTGTGTCTGTAAGTGCTGTTGCCTTAACATTAGGAACGGTATACCCGTCTTCACAATGTGGATTCTATGGACAACATTCTTAGAGAAAAAAAAATAACAGGCAGTCATAACCTCTCCCACCCCCACGAAAAAAAAAAAAAAAGGCTATCTTCTGAATAACGGTCCGAAATTATAATTTACATGATTCCGCCACCGCCGAGAGTTATCTCCCAAGCCGCTATGCACAGCGTGGAGTGGAGCTAAACTAGACACTCTCGGCGGTGGCGGTAGTCGCTGGAAGTGCGCAATTTAAGTCGCTGGAAGTCCGCAATTTATATATTTTCGGCCTCAATAATTTGGGACCGTTATTCGGAAGATAGCCGAAATAAACATCACCTTAGTAACATGTTTACAAAAAAAAAAAAAAAAAGTATTACCAAGATTAAAACGAAATCTGTTAAAAGTTTAGTTCTGGTTAACTTGTCTTGTTATCACTCTATAATATTATAACACAATCAATAGGGGTTACAATCGCTCTGAAATGCAGAGCGTCTGAAATAATTATAAACATCATCCACAATAATTAATGATTAAGTATTATTAAGTTTCTAAAGTCCCGTTAAATTAAAAGCTTTAAGTAAACATTACAAACATGATTAACATTACCATCAACTGATACTGATGATATAGCATACAATGCACACATAACCAATTATAATAATGTTTTCTCGACCGTTGCCTCAATCGCCACTTTCGTCTCGCGCGGATTCCCAAACAAAATACAGACAACTTACGTCAAGGGTAAGGGTGAGGCTGACAGACGCGGAGGCTGAACATCGTGAATGACTTGAGTTCAGACCCTCCCGGCAAATGTCAGGGCGGTTCGACGCAAAATCGAAAGTACAAGACCAAAGAGCTCAGCAACTTCCGCTTCCGGGTCGAATGCAGTAAGAATTGACTGTTGTAGATGATGGAGTTCTTGTGGGGATCATTTTATGTCGCAGATTCTACGAAGAGAAGACTTTAAAACAATCCCCACTGATACTGCAGCCTGACAGACTGGTAAAAACTGAACCATAGAGCAATTTTTTCTTATGCTAATCTAACAGAAGGAAATCTTGAGTCTCTTGACTTTGTTTACAGTTCTATTTGATTCAAGAACCGACATCACAGCACTCTGGACATTCCCATAAGCGCTCCGTCCCCATATTCAGCAGCCAGCGAAGAGTTCCGATACTAATGGTGCCAGTAGTATTCTGATTAAACGTCCGTTTTGCCTTTCCACTGAGCCTAGAGCTTCTGCCAGAGCCTCTCGTCACCCACAGCTGCATCAATCTCACCAGACTGTGGTGATCCATCTGCTCCTCCGAACGTTACACGCTCTCCCGCAAGGCACTAACCACGTCTGCTCTATCATGTAGTATTCCACCTAGTTGTGCAGAGCCAGTCGGTCTGTCCGCCTGTTCATTTCCCTACACACCGGCGTGCCCCGGTGAAAAAAAATCCAGACAATACTCCTCACCCGTGTCCTCCGCAGCGAAGCATGCCTTCTGCACGAAACATATTTATTCTGATCTTCCTCAGCATGCTTTCTGAGTCAGTTACAATCACGATGTGTGTGTGTCGTGTTCTCTAGCCAGCAGAAAGCTGCAGTGACCGCCACCACCTCCATTCTTAAGCTGCAGTTCTGTCTAGTCGAAGGTAAACAGGAAATGTGGTACAGCACTCTGTTGGCACTTGTATTCATTCCTCGACATGTTCTATGTCCTCAAGTAAACACACCTACTGAATTATGAGCTTCGACCTGACCCAGATTTTTCACTCGTATTAATGGGCCACCCAACGTTTACACGAATTTCCAGTCCAGTTCGGCAGGAGTATCGGGTTGTGGGCATATTGCGAACTACCTACGAGATGCCGACGACACAGTTTTGATCGCTAAAAATAAGACAGGCTATCCTTCGAATAACGGCCACATATTATGGGAGCCAAAAACAAGGCCTCAGCCACATGTAAATTGCGGACGAGCAAAGCTGCAGGAGATGCGGAAGCTGCTGCTCGTGAGTCCCAGGCATCTAGTTTAGCCCCAATCCACGCCGCGCGTAGCGGCGTGTGAGATAACCTCGGCGGTGGCGGTAGTCACCGGAAGTGCGCAATTTAAGTCTCCGGAAGTGCGCAATTTACATGTGACTGAGGCCGAGTTTTTGGCCGCCATAATATGTGGCCGTTATTCGAAGGATAGGCATAAGACAGCTGAAAACAGAAACGATGGGTAAAATTGGAACAGAAAGCCAAAACAAAGCTCTTAATTTGAATATCTTCTTCTTCTTCTTGACGTCCTCTTTTAACGCTTCGGGTGTTGTGTGAGATAAAAGGTCCTACCTCGTGCTCTTCTGGCTGCTTCGACCATAGACACATTGTTGTGCTGTAGAGCTTCTCCGATAATTTACCCCCATCTTGTTCTTGGTCTACCTCTTGCTCTAGGTCTTTCACCTAGTTTGCTATGTACCCTGTATGGTACAGTATCAGAAGACATTCTCTCCAAGTGGGCAAACCATTTGATTTGCTGTCTTTGTGTGTAATTTAGAATTAGTTCTGTACTGACTTTATCTGGAATGACCTCATTCCTGATTTTATCTCTTCTGGTCACTCCTACAGTCTTTCTCAGAACCTCATTTCCATGGTTACTAATTTTCCTGTCGGTTTGTTGTGAGTGACCACGTTTGACACAGAGAGCATAGGATGGGAATAAATATGTTTTGTATGAGATATTTCTTTGTGCTGATTGGGATGCCTGATGCTGTAAGAGGGGACTAGCTGTCCCTATACTTGGCCAGCTTTACTGCATCGAATGTCAGTGTCTTCGTCTAATCAACCGTCTTCATTGAATGCTGTTCCAAGATATTTAAAACTCAGATGCCTGTTTAATAAATGTATACTCTGATGCTATATTTAAATTCTGCTTCTTTCTTCCTATTGACGTTACTTCTGTATTTTTCGATGGTGATTCGCATATTAGTTGATTCACATTCTTTATTCATGGATGTGATATGTTGTAAATTTTGTAAAATTTTAAGTTTTAACAACAGACAACTAAAAGTAGAGTAATGGTGGTAATTACAAAAAAAATTGACCCTCCAATATGCAACAAATAAATAAATAGTACAATCCTGACACAAGTTGATATGTTTAAATACTTTAGTATTACGAAAACAGCAGATGGTAGATGTATTAAAGAAGTTAAATGTAGAATAGCTCAAGCAAAGACAGCATTTCGCAGAATAAAAATGTCTTTTGCAATCTTTCTGTGTCAACTGAGGTGATAAAAAGAATTCTCAAGAGCTATATGAATCTTATCATTCTGTTTGGAAGTGAATTAAGGACATCTGGCAGCTTAGTGAAAAACGTTAAATGGAAGCGTTGGAGGTGCACATCACACAGCTCAATCTAGGGCTGAGATCCCTTCCTCGGTAAATGACGCTTCGTGTAGCGGCTAGCGATACCAGTTCTGTGTTGGTTTCCTATTCCTTTTTTTGTCTTCCTGCATAGTGCTCGTGTCTGGCCACCCGTTTAACCTTTCTGCTGAATAATCACCTGGTTATCGAAAATGTCCAACTTCTCGTAGAGCATTCAGCATACAAAACTTGCCCATGCCCACCTGCAAGCCCACAAGTTTGCTCATTTCCTTATACGCCAGCATACTCTGGCACGAAACGGAAAAGTTTCTCAGCCCCGTCCGTCTTGATCTTCCTGAGTATGCTCGTCGAGAAAGCAGGCGCGGTAAAAGGTCTCATTATTTGATTTGCTGTTTCATAGGATCAGTACTGGATGTAGGGATGTACTAAATACGGTATTACTTAGGGCCTCACAGTCTGCAGAGGCCACAGAAGTTCTATTTGTGTGCCACACAATGGGGACAACATAATCAGAGGGGATGGGTAGGGGGAACAACTGTAAAAAAAAATGTAGCCTGTTAGAGCGTTCTTTAATATAAATGCAGTGATTTTGTAAACATCTACTTTCTCATTTGCATTAATAAACATCGAAGGACAATATAGTTCCATTATCCATATATTTAAAAGGTATTTTTTTAACGGTTTTCTGGGATTGCCTGGTGTAAAATTTAAAACGTTAGGGGCCTCAGGGCTTTGTATAGTTTGCAGCCTCATCAAGTCTAAATCCGGCTCTGAATATGAAACTGTATTCTCAAATTGAAATAAAACCAGGATGTCTGGTATCTTTAGAATAGACCTCGTTAGGTGTCCTGGCCACCCCGGTAAGTTGCTACAGTCTTTTGGATTGTCGACTAATTTGAATTCTGCTGTATTCAATTTTGTAATGTGTCATCAAATTTCCAATTTATTTTCTTCCGTAGACCCACCTGGGTAAATGATCAAACTATCCCCTGTCGGGTGTCATGTGTCTTCGAGATCAAGGTCCTGCAATATCTGGGGCTCATTGAGGATGCTGGCCTGTTTGTCAACAAACGCTGGCTGGGTGAATTGTCTTGGGAGATATTAGATTCATTTTAAAATGATTGAAAAGATATTTCTGGCGGATTAATTTCACAAAACTGTCACGCAGTGAATTCGCGGAAGCACACATTTGTGACCTTCATTTAAGATATTGTTTGTATTTTAATAAAATAATTTATTTGTTTTGGCGGATTTTGTTATTCAAATCTCGGATTTAGAAATTTAATCTAAGTTCTCTCTCTCTCTCTCTCTCTCTCTCTCTCTCTCTCTCTCTCTCTCTCTCTCTCTCTCTCTCTCTCTCTCTCTCTCTCTCTCTCTCTCTCTCTCTCTCTCCATCCCCCCCCCCCCCCCCCCCCCCCCCCCCCTATTTTCTTTCTAAGATAAAATGGGAACATTTCTGTGGCTCATTCTATAACATCTTTTTGTGTGTAGTTCTAATAGTGCTCCTAAACTTCACGCAGCCTGGTCCTGTATTTAATCAAATTTAGCTGTACAACTTTTCACCAAGGATTCATGTATACAACCTGCGTAGTTTATCTTCTCGCGGAACAGTTACTCATAGAACATCGCTATTATCGCATTGTGCCATCTATACGTCATATAGGACCCTAATCTATTCCTCCATTCCGTTTATTTTTGTGAATTTGTTTCCATGATCATGACTGGGATCATTAGCTTCATACGGGCTCCAGGTATATCAACTATACTGCTGGGGTCTGGGTGCAAAAGACACCGCGCCAAATGACACCGCCCCAAAAGACACCGCGCCAAAAGACACCGCCCCAAAAGACACCGCGCCAAAAGACACCGCGCCAAAAGACACCGCGCCAAGGCTTGAAGGAGTCAGGCATACCCACATGAAGGATATAAGTGATCAAGACTTTGAGGAGATGGTATCTTCTTCAGCTGGAGCAGCAGACTAGGGTCGTCAGCTGATGGCTGGCTACACATCTACTCAATCCCAGTACCAAAACGATGCGAAGATCATTCGGGACTAGGGTCGTCAGCTGATGGCTGACTGCACATCTACTCAATCCCAGTACCAAAACGATGCGAAGATCAGTCGGGACTCGGTGGCTTGCAAATTATCACTCCACATAAAACTTTTGGCAAGGTGCTGGAAAAGATCGTTGCATACAGCCAACGCCTTCTCTGGTAGAGAAGGCCGTGCATACACAAAGTGTGGCTGACATTTGTAACTTATTTATTTGTCTTTCATCAGCTGATCGCATTGCAAGTTCATCAGTTTTAATGAGCAGTGTCTCCTCTGATTCCTACTTGATTTATCATCATTGCTGGTTCTGCTATACTGCCTGTTAGGTTGCTGTTTTCCAAAAAAATCTAGCGCTGTTATTACTCCCACTGACTTGGCTGTCATTTCCAATCTGGCCACTCGTCGACAGGTCAAGTGCTGATCAAGAATTTCATGACCCCTGAGATACCTCAGTATTGAAGGGATCTTCGAATTGCAGCCAAAAGGACTCTTGTTTCCACACCTTTGGGCGTATTGGTCATATCGTGATTGACCGACATTGTATTGACCAGTAAGTAGTCGGTGGGTGATTAAGTTGACTTCCCAGGACTTTACCTGCTATCCACGTGAGGCTGGGACGACCTGGCAGCAAAGGTCATTTCTGAAGAAAGGCCACCTCTTTTCGGATTTGAATCCACGACCTGCGGATCCGTAGGCTAGCCGAGGATCACCACATGCCCGAGGATCGAGCCTAGGCATTTACAGACGGGTAATACAATACAACTGGCATTGCTCAGCGGGTCAATTGCTAGGCCTGCTCTGGCCAGATTTGGCACTAGAGTCGCCTGTTGAATAGCCCCAGTCCATACTGGCTGAACCCTGTTTCAGCCAGAAACAAGCTCAATTTTAAAAGAAACGTTGGATTCTGAGGGGTAGTGGTCAGGGTGGAGTTTAGGCTTCTTGAGCAGCCCCCCCCCCCCCAATGGTGCAAATATTCTCAAGTTTTAATACTTTCGCTGTCATTCGACAAGCTATTGTTGTGATTATTATTATTGTTGTTGTAGTTACATATTACAAAGAAGATGAGAAATATTGACATCTTAAAAGATCTGAACATCAAGGAAGATTGGCTAATAAACAGCTTCCTTTCTCGAAAGCTGAAATATTTTGGTCATATCAAGCGCCACGACGGATTGGAAAAAAATATAGCAGAAGGCATGGTACCAGGAAGGAGGAGCAGAGGCCGACCGACACGAAGATGGGCACAGGATATAAGTGACTCCTTGAGTGTGGAAGTTCATGAGGCGGGAGAACTGGCAAGAGACCGAGTTTCTTACAGGCAGATTGTGATGAGAGCGACGTTCTGCAAAGGACCTGCTACATGATGATGATGAGTTACATATTTAAATACAGGTTCGCACCTTGAGCTCTCTCATCCTAGAAAATTTGAAAAGGAGCTAAAATTGCCCTTGCCATGTTTTCTACTCGTATGTATCGTCTCGCACACTTTAGACTGATCCCTGTCGCTTTCAGACTGCACATAGTCACTAGTGTGCCGACCGATCCCTGTCGCTTTCAGACTGCACATAGTCACTAGTGTGCCGACCGATCCCTGTCGCTTTCAGACTGCACATAGTCACTAGTGTGCCGACCGATCCCTGTCGCTTTCAGACTGCACATAGTCACTAGTGTGCCGACCGATCCCTGTCGCTTTCAGACTGCACATAGTCACTAGTGTGCCGACCGATCCCTGTCGCTTTCAGACTGCACATAGTCACTAGTGTGCCGACCGATCCCTGTCGCTTTCAGACTGCACATAGTCACTAGTGTGCCGACCGATCCCCTGTCGCTTTCAGACTGCACATAGTCACTAGTGTGCCGACCGATCCCTGTCGCTTTCAGACTGCACATAGTCACTAGTGTGCCGACCGATCCCTGTCGCTTTCAGACTGCACATAGTCACCAGTGTGCCACTCTCACTCTCTCACTCTCTCTCTGTCTCTCTCTCACTCTCTCTCTCTCCCTCTCTCTCTCACGCTCACACTCTTTCTCTCGCTCTCTCTCTCGCTCTCTCTCACTCTCTCTCGCTCTCACCCCCTCTCTTTGTCTCTCTCTCTCGCTCTCTCTCTTTGTCTGTCTCTCTTGCTCTCTCACTCTCTATCTTTCTCTCTCTCTCACTCTCACTCTCTCTCACTCTCTCTCGCTCACTCTCTCTCACTCTCTCTCGCACTCTCTCGCGCGCGCTCTCTCTCTCACTCTCTCTCGCTCTCTCTCACTTTCCCTCGCTTTCTCTCACTCTCTCTCGCTCTCTCTCACTCTCTCTCGCTCTCTCTCACTCTCTCTCGCTCTCTCTCACTCTCTCTCGCTCTCTCCCTCTCTCTTTGTCTCTCTCGCTCTCTCTCTTTGCCTGTCTCTCTTGCTCTCTCACTCTATATCTTTGTCTCTCTCACTCTCACTCTCTCTCACTCTCTCTCTTTGTCTCTCTCTCGCTCTCTCTCACTCTCTCTTTGTCTCTCTCTCTCTCTCTCTTTTGTCTCTCTCTCGCTCTATTTCTATAATGGCTGTATCCGTTGTCATTTGGTTAACTAGTCGTCCTGGTTCACCCCTAAACCCACAGTCTCGAGTGGTGCACAGAGCCTGCAGAAACTTCCAGCTTCATAATTCCTCAGATGTGGGTGCTCAGTATCCCCCACCTCAGCCCCCATAGAGCCTGTCCAGCCAACCTATCTGTGTGCTCCTTCCCGAACACGCCTGCATGACGGAGCAAAATATCCACGAGATTCAGATCATCTGACTCCCGACCTCTTGTTTGATTCGACCCCTTCCATACAAAGGTAACCTTATTCTACCTTCCCGTGGAAGCTTTGCACATCCAGTCCTATGACATCCTCTTTAGCTGCGATTTCCCCACCCACTAGAACGGGACAGTAACCGCCTCAACCTCCATTCTTATGCTGGATGTGGACATATCGTATGCCCAGCTCTCCTCGGTCATCTTCATTTTTACTTTCTTGATTTTACTAGGAACAGGCCAATGTAGTCCAAAATACATAAGACATGTTCCACAGATTTATGACGTCACTTCCTACACAAAATTTGCTGACGTGACAGGATATCCCGGCTGATTTCATTAACATCGGAGAACAATGGAAGGGATGTAGATCAGGTAACAAATCTAGGCTGGTTGTTCACAGGTAGGCTTAATGCTTCGGCTGACATTGCAGTAACATCAACATCATCATCATCATTAGTAGCAGCAGCAGCAGTAGCTGCAGCAACAGTAATGGTAACGGTAGTAGTAGCAGCATCAGTAAAAGTAAAACTAATAATAATACAATAACAGTTGCTGCTGCTGCTGTGGCCGCTGCTGCCACTAGAACTACTGCTACTGCTACCACTACTGTCACTATTTCTACCACCACCAGAAATAAAGAGATGGGAAACCACTGAAGCTGCAGAAATTGTTTGATAAACAAATAGACATGTGTGTGTGTGTTGTCTATCAAAATATTGATGACCACTCTTTTCCATCAAGTATAAGTATGAAGATGACTGATGAGGCCGATGCTGGTCAGAAAAGTTCTTGGACAGAGAGTGAGAACAGAGAATAAGTGTTGTGCCAGGGAGGGGATCTCCTACAGTCGCCGTTCTCTCCATCCTTGTCCTAATCAGTCTTGCTGTTCTGTTTGCTTCACATGTAGCCACGCCCTTGTGTAGAGCTGCACGCCTTGCATTTCGGTCTTGAGAGGCAGCCTCCCAGTTGGTGTCATTCATCCCAAATGCTTTGAGTGAAGACTTCAGGATGTCCTTGAAGCGTTTCTTTTGCCTGCCCTGGGAACGTTTCCCATTTTGCAGCTCACTATAGAAGAGTTTGTGATCTGGTATGCGTGCCACATGAGCAGCCCAACGAATTTGATACTGCATCAGTAGAGTGTGGATGCTGGGCATGGCAGCTTTCTCAAGGACTACGGTATCAGGTACTTTGTCTTGCCATCTGATCTGCATTAGTTTTCTAAGACAGACTGTGTGAAAGTGGTTTAACTTTCTAGCCTGTCGATGGTATACAGTCCATGTTTCGCATGTAGTGTAGTTAATACAACTGCTGAGTATACTTTAAACTTTGACTGCACGGTTATGCCACTTCTGTTCCAAACATTTGTGTACAATCTGCCAAAGACAACGCTAGCTGCTGCCGTGGTTGACATAGCAATGTATTGATTGGCACTCATAGAAAAACAATTTAAAAATACATATCAAACAACATAAAAAAAAAAATTGCAAGCTATAGTTGACATGCCAGGACTCGAACCTGTCACCTCCAGATGTTTCACGGCAGGAACAAGTGTAGTAAGATGCATGAGCAACCAGACAGACAACCAGGCTGTGTATGTCTGTTATAAATGCTACTGCACCACCAAGGCCTTTCTTGCTTGTGGGCAAACAAAAAGGCAGGTGCTCAAAGTGTCTTCTTTGACTTCTTGTGATCGCTTTCTGATGATACAGGATAAGTCTTTAGGAGTTCCCTTTTAGCTCCATGCAACTTTGAGTACAGAGCTGACACAGTGGATCGATATTGCGTTCTTAACGGGCACAATGGTGAACTACTTTGACGAAGCCTGTGCATGTGCTTGTTAAGTTTGTTATGTCCTGTCCTGATGAGTAAGTAGCTTAATGACCTGTCCCTGCTGGTCAAGTAAGTGGTGGTCATCTCCGCCTGATTCTGTTCACTTCTGAGAAACTGGATGGCTTTTTTCTTCTCAAGGTATGTTACTGACTCCAAGTGTATACAAAAAGTGCCTTAACTCGACACAAAGTGTTTATTTCAGTAGCACTGGAAACAAGATAAACAAAACACACACACACACACACACACACATACACACACACACACACACACCACACACAGGTGCCGGCTCTGGGCAACGTCAGAAAAAAAAATACCTGATTACTACCACTAAATATGAGTATCTTCTGCATGGTCAATCTGACACTGTATCAGTTGTCCAAAATTGTTCCATATCTTGAGTGGTCGCCCCTTGACTAGGTGCTCAGGTTCATTCAGCGTGGCTCTCTGTGGCCGTTCGTAGCATGTGATTGTCTCGCTCAGGTTCATTCAGCGTGGCTCTCTGTGACCGTTTGTAGCATGTGATTGTCTCGCTCAGGTTCATTCAGCGTGGCTCTCTGTGGCCGTTTGTAGCATGTGATTGTCTCGCTCAGGTTCATTCAGCGTGGCTCTCTGTGACCGTTTGTAGCATGTGATTGTCTCGCTCAGGTTCATTCAGCGTGGCTCTCTGTGGCCGTTTGTAGCATGTGATTGTCTCGCTCATGTTCATTTAGCGTGGCTCTCTGTGGCCGTTTGTAGCATGTGATTGTCTCGCTCATGTTCATTTAGCGTGGCTCTCTGTGGCCGTTTGTAGCATGTGATTGTCTCGCTCAGGTTCATTCAGTGTGGCTCTCTGTGGCCGTTTGTAGCATGTGATTGTCTCGCTCAGGTTCATTTAGCGTGGCTCTCTGTGGCCGTTTGTAGCATGTGATTGTCTCGCTCAGGTTCATTCAGCGTGGCTCTCTGTGGCCGTTGGTAGCAGGTTACTGTCTCGCTCAGGTTCATTCAGCGTGGCTCTCTGTGGCCGTTGGTAGCAGGTTACTGTCCTGCTCAGGTTCATTCAGCCTAGCTCTCTGTGGCCGTTGTTAGCAGGTTACTGTCCTG
Source organism: Candidula unifasciata (assembly GCA_905116865.2). Classification (NCBI taxonomy): domain Eukaryota; kingdom Metazoa; phylum Mollusca; class Gastropoda; order Stylommatophora; family Geomitridae; genus Candidula; species Candidula unifasciata. The sequence continues at coordinate 72,130 of CAJHNH020001943.1, read as the reverse complement.
CTCAGGTTCATTCAGCGTGGCTCTCTGTGGCCGTTGTTAGCAGGTTACTGTCCTGCTCAGGTTCATTCAGCCTAGCTCTCTCTGACCGTTGGTAGCAGGTTACTGTCTCGCTCAGGTTCATTCAGTGCGGCTCTCTGTGACCGTTGGTAGCAGGTTACTGTCTCGCTCAGGTTCATTCAGCGCGGCTCTTTGTGGCCGTTGGTAGCAGGTGACTGTCTCTGACTATCAAAGGTCCCTTTACACGCAAGTGGCACAACAGCCATATGAGCTTAGACTCATATTTCTATAGACCAAACGGCTCTCGGTGGGTGATGTGGACAACATTGTGCCAGCCGCCTCTACTTCCAGTACTTGACACCTGGGTCAAGCTGGGAGCCAAGGACATGCCACCCTCCCCCCCAACACACACACACACACACACACACACACAAAAACATCCTGCCACCATGCAGATTCAACCCAATTGACATTAGGACCCACAGGCGTGCGTCTAGCAGATATACCACATCGATTCCTTACACAACTGTCAGGTGTTATTTTGGTCTGTACCCACTTGGTTCCCATAACCTACTTTGTCCAACTGTTGTCGTGCCATGGAAGACTTAGAAGACATGAAACAACTGTTGTGTCTCCGCAGGCATGTAACCAAAGACACTACACGGCTGCTACACAGTGTCAGCAGTTGTGAAACACGAACCAGTCCAAGGAAACATTGATTAACCGTCGATGCGTAGCTGCTCATGAGGGAGTTATCAGATTGCGAAGAAGCCAAACTCCTCACTTGAAGAAGGCAGCTTTTGACAAAGCCTCAGTTACTGGCAGCCAGAAGCATCTATATCTCCGCTGTTCCCACAGTCAAGTGTATCTATTGTACTGACTGTCAAACATCTTGTGCAGAACATAATTTTAGTCTTGGGGACTTTTATCGCGCTGAGCATGGAGGCAGAACCGTGTCCAATATTCACAGAGGTTGTCAATTATTATGACAATCCTAGGAACTTCCGAGCTGTGCAGGTGAGGTCATGTGACATGTTATTGTGTGATACGAGGTGCAGGTGAGGTCATGTGACATGTTCTGGTAATCTGGTAATCTTAGTTTCAGCTTCATAGCAAACGGGTCGCCCTATAGCTGCTACGCTCCTGTGCCAAAGAAAAACACAGGTACAATTTGTTTATCACGAGGTCAGGTGAAATGTGACAGCTCACAGTATTACGCCATGTTACTTTCAGCTCAGAAGCGGGTCGCATATATGCTACGCTTCCAAAGTCTACAAATGGAGCACAAAATGCAACGGCCACCGTCTGACATGTACTCAACTCAGAAGGGGGCAACAACAACAAAAAAAAAATGGAAAAAAAAAAAAAAAGCAAAAAAAAAAAAAAAAAAAAAAAAGATTTGCTATTGCTACAAAAAGTGGCCGTGCCTAGCGTCCATTTTGACTTAAAACATTATTTGAGGGTTATTAAACAGTCACCCCAGCAGTACCCTCACTATGAGCTGAGGAAGGGGCTTAGGACATTACATCCACCAACAAGCATCGCCTCTATAACGACCTGACTGCCTTCGTCAAAGACTGTTCACCCAACAGCCATGCAGTTCTTTGGCACGAAGGAGACACCTGGAACTTGAGTTTCGGACTGCCGACTCCCTACAAGATGGTATGTTATTTCATGTTATCACAATCGACGACTCTGCACATTGGGCATTCCCATGCGTGCTCAGTTATCCGTTGCAGCAGCCACTCCAAAGTACTTCTACCAATTTTTCCCCATGAGAAGCTGGTTATATTGTCTCCTATCTCGGGTTCGAAGACAGCAAAGATGTGCTTCACCATGCTTTACTCACATGTCACGCAATCGTGTTAGTGTCAGGGATTCCTCATTAGCCACTAGCCCAGTCTGTACAGCGTTGACGATACCTGCTCTGTCCAACGTTTTCCCGCCATCCTTAGTGCAGTGCTTGCCAGTTGGTCCGCTCGCTCATTTCCCTTTACACCCGCATGAGCCGGTGTTTAGATCCAGGTTACGAAGGTTAAGTGCGATTTTCAAATGCTTTCTATCCATTCAGAGCGCATGCCGCCTGTTGCTATCTTCTGAAGCATATTCATGGAGTCTGATACAATAACTGCCTGTGTGGGAGTTTTCTCGGATCTTCTTCTTCTTCTTCACTTCAACTTTTACCGCTGTGGGTGTCGAGGGAGATATAAGGTTCTGTTTCTAGCTCTTCTGGCTGCCTCGACCATAGGCACATCGTGCTGCTGTAGAGTTTCTCTGATGTTATCTTTCCATATTGTTCTTGGTCTACCCCGTGCTCTACGTCCTTCTTCTCTTTCCATGTATGCTTTGTATGGTATGGTGTCACAAGGCATTCTCTCTAAGTGGGCAAACCATTTCACTTGCTGTCTTTGTATATAATCCAGAATTGGTTCTGTGCCGACTTGTTCTCTTATGATCTCATTCCTGATCTTATCTCTTATGGTCACTCCTACAGCCCTTCTCAGACATATCATTTCCGTGGTTACTAATTTTCTTTTAGGGTTTGTTGTGAGTGACCATGTCTGGCACTGGTAGCACAGAGTTGGAATAAATATGCTTTGAATAAGATGTCTCTTTGTGCTGATTGGGATTGTCTTATGCTGTAAGAGGGGGGCTAGCTGTCCCAATACTTGGTTTGCTTTACTGCATCTAATGTCAATTTCTTTATCCAATTTCCCATCTTCGGTAAATGTAGTTCCCAGATATTTAAACTCAGATGCCTGTTTAATGCCTTTGTATTCTATTGCTATGTTTAGATCTGTCTTCTTTTTTCCTATTGACATTACTTCTGTCTTTTCAGTGTTGATTCTCTTATTATTTGTTTTACATTCTTCATTCATGGATGTTAGATGTTGTTGCAATTTCATGGCAGTATCTGCTATCAAGGCCTGGTCATCTGCAAAGAGTAATTCGTTGATCTTACTAAGATCTTCATTCATGATCTTGGCATTCTTGCATATACTGTCGATGTAGGTGATAAACAGCAGTGGTGATAAGACACATCCCTGTCTTACTCCAGATGTCACTGTGAAAGGATGAGATTTTCCCTGATTTATTCTAATTACACTTCTACAATTCCTGTATAAACTTTTGCACACTTCGATGAGGTGTTCGCTTATTCCATATCTTGCCATTATTTTCCATAGTAATTGTCTGTCGACTCTGTCAAATGCCTTCTCCTGGTCTACGAATGCAACAAATAAGTTCTTATTGTATTCAATGTTCTTTTCTATTAACTGTTTAAGTGTGAAGATTGCATCTGTGCAGCTTCTATTTCTCCTAAATCCCATCTGTTCTTCTGCCAGCTGTGGTTCTATCACTGGTCTAAGTCTTGTTTCTTTGATCTTGGCATACATTTTGCCAACATGGCTTAAAAGAGAGATGCCTCGATATTGACCGCATTCTCGTTTGCTTCCTTTGTTCTTCCACAATGGTATAACTATTGCTTGTTGCCAATCAATAGGGGCCGTTTGTTGTACCCATGCTGCATTGAATATTCTGTGAAGCCATCTGATGCTGATTTCACCTGCTGCTTGAATTATTTCTGTTGGTAATCTATCAGCTCCTGGTGCTTTATATTTGGGAGACTGTTTAATGACTTTTTCTATTTCATCCATTAGTATGTGTGGTTCTAGCACTGTTGCTCTGTGCTCTTCAGTTATTCTTTCCCGATGATCTCCTAGAGGATTAAAGAGCTCATTGAAGTATTCCCTCCATCTTTCTGCTATCTCGGATGGATCTATCAATGGCCTTCCTGTCTTATCATTAATTATTTCAGTGGGGTTGTAGCTCTCATCCCTTTTCCGCATATTTTTAACTACTTTGAAAAATTTTCTGCTGGCTGTTTTCTCATTTTCTGCTAGTGACTCACCGAAACGTTCCCAGGATGCTTGTTTTGCTTTCTTGACACTCCTGTTGGTTTCTCTCCTTTGCAGTCTATAGTTTATATAATCTTCTTCTTTCTTTGATTTTATCCACTGTTTATATAAGTCTTTTTTCTTTTTAATTGCTTCTTTTACTTCTTCGCACCACCAAGGTGAATATTTGTTATTTCCCCGTCTGTTTCCACTCTTCCGTTTTCCACATAATTCTTCTGCAATACTAAGCATAGTGTTTTTATATTTACTCCATTCTTCCTGAATATTGCCAACTACATGTGGAAGTTGTTTGGATGCTGTCTCTAATTTCTGTTGTAACTGTTCTTTTTCTCCTTCCTGTTTCAGATTTGCTATCTTGATGAGATCCTTGTTTTTGTTTATTTTCTTTCTGTATTTCTTTAATGTAAGATGTTTTGCTGTTAACACAACTATTTTATGTTCAGTGTCACATAGACCATTAGGGATTGCTCTTGAATCAAGAATTCTCCTTCTTCCTTGAACTCTGGTAAGTATAAAGTCAATCTGGCTCTTGATGGAGACATCACTCCATTTGTACCAAGTGTAAAGTTGTGAATCTCTATGGTCAAAGAATGTGTCCGTAATAAAAAGATTGTGCTGGCTGCATAGATCCAATATTCTTTGACCATTTCCATTCCTATCACTGTTCTTAGCTGCATGTGGACCTAGAAACTGTTCGTATTTTCTTCTATTATTTCCTACCCTCCCGTTGAAGTCACCCATTACATATAGTATGCTGCTTCCCTCAACTTTCTTTATCTCATCAGACAGATCGACAAAGAATTCATCTTTCTGCTCTTCTGTATAATTATCATTGCATGGTGCATATATCTGTATATATGTTTCAGCTTGTTCTCCTCTTTTAATTTTCAAAGTAATAATTCTATCTGAGTGATAATGTATGACTAATATGTAGTTAGATATATCCGGATGTACCAGGAAACCCACTCCATTCTTCGATGTTTCTCCTCCTGCATATGTTAGTAAGTAGCCTCTGTGTATTTTCTTATTAATATTTCCCTTGCGTCTTATGTCAGCTAGCCCCATTAACTTGATTTTCATTTTTTCCATCATTTCAATAATCTCTTCTGTTTTATTTCCCAGGCCAGCGGTGTTAAGTGTTGCAATCTTGTATTTCGCTGTTCTGTCTCGTAGTCCCTTAACATTGCCATGGTCAGATACCGTTTGATCAGTCCGTTTATATCTCATTTTGATTTCTGTAGCGGTAATAAATCCATTGCCGGCTTGCTAGGCCTGTCGCAACTTCACCAGAGCTCCGTTGGCCAGGACGTTTCGGGGTGACCCAGGGTGGCCTTCATGGCTACCGTAGCGGTCCCGTGGCACGAGGCCACACCATACTTCGCCCACACCTAGCAATCCCCTACTTTGTCCTGTTACCACCTCTCACGACGAGGACGTGGGGTTGGTCTTTGAGAGGCCATGCTAAAGCTCTAGAAGCAGCGCCTATTTTCATGGTCATGCTTGACGTGGTTGTCTGGTAAGCGCTGCTTTCCTCATGTATTGTTTTCCCCCCTCCTTTGCGCTGTGTAAGCCCATGCTGACCATGATCCGCGCTTCACGGATTCATCTGTGAAGATGATGATATCTTCTGGGTCTATCAGTTCTCCTACTTCTATGTCTACGGCCGCAGGAATCTGATCCCGGCAGTACCTTCTGAGTGTGATGACAACCTTAGAGATGCCATGCATGTCTACTGGTGTATTCGTCCATTCTTTTCCGTGGCTGATCACGTCTAGGTCACATACCTGCTGGATTAAATCCTAGCCTTTCCTATTCAAGAGCGGCCTCTTTTGAGACGAGTTTCTTTTTTTTTCGTGTATAGCTTTGTGTAATAGGTGGTTAACGTCTGCCGATACCCTCATGTAAGCCTTGATTTGTGCCACTTTGTATCTGCTTGTCATCGTCGGCAAACCCAGGACATAACGCATGGCGTTGCAGGAGGTGTCTTTTGTGCAGCCGAGTATGAGTCTCATGGCCTCATTTTGTACTCGGTCCTGTCTTTCTAGCTGTGTTTTGCTGACAACGAGGAGGCCAAGACCATAGTCAATGACGCTTAGCACAAGCCCTTGATAGAGAAGAAAAAGGAGGCGTTGTTTAATATCAGCTGCTGCTAACACCTAGAGTGCTGTCAGACCTTTCCTAGCTCTAAGTATGACGTTATCTACGTGGCACTTGTATGTATTACGAGCATCTGTCAAATGTCATACCCAGGTATTTCATGGTGTCCGTTCTCTCAATGTCCACACCACAGATGCTTACAATTGGCATTGGTGTACTAACGATGTGAGTATTCAGAGAGAACTATGTTAAGGAGGCTTTGTGACATGTTTTTGTGTGATACGAGGTGCAGGTGAGGTCATGTGACATGTTATTGTGGGATACGAGGTGCAGGTGAGGCTATGTGACATGTCATTGTGTGATACGAGGTGCAGGTGAGGTCATGTGATATGTTATTGTGGGATACGAGGTGCAGGTGAGGTCATGTGATATGTTATTGTGGGATACGAGGTGCAGGTAACGTGGTATAAAAGTAATGATGTGTGATAAGAGGTGAAGAGAAGGTGAAGTGAAGCAATGCTGTGTCATGAGAGGTGCAGGTAAGATAGTGTGAAGTAATGCTGTGTCATGAGAGGTGCAGGTGAGATAGCATGAAGCAATGCAGAGCCATGAGAGGTGCAGGTGAGATAGCATGAAGTAATGATGTGTCAGAGGTACAGATATGGTAACGTGTGGTAATGCTGTGATTATAGGTACGGATAAGGTAGCGTGTGGTAATGATTAGATAGAAGGTGCAAATTACGTAGTCTAAAGTAATGATTTGATAAGAGGTGCAGATTACGTAGTCTAAAGTAATGATTCTAAAAGCGGTGCAGATTACGTAGTCTAAAGTAACGATTCGATAAGAGGTGCAGATTACGTAGTCTAAAGTAACGATTCTATAAGAGGTGCAGATTACGTAGTCTAAAGCAACGATTCGATATGAGGTGTAGATAACGTATTCTAAAGTAATGAGTTAATAAGAGGTGCAGTTTATGTAGGGTAAAGTAATGATTCGATAAGAAGTGCAGATTACCTAGTCTAAAGTAATGATTTGACAAGAGGTGCAGATTACGTAGTCTAAAGTAACGATTCGATATGAGGTGTAGATAACGTATTCTAAAGTAATGAGTTAATAAGAGGTGCAGTTTATGTAGGGTAAAGTAATGATTCGATAAGAAGTGCAGATTACCTAGTCTAAAGTAATGATTTGTCAAGAGGTGCAGATTACGTAGTCTAAAGTAATGATTCTAAAAGAGGTGCAGATTACGTAGACTAAAGTAACGATTCGATAAATGGTGCAGATTACGTAGTCTAAAGTAACGATTCGATAAGAGGTGCAGATTACGTAGTCTAAAGTAATGATTCAACGAGAGGTGCAGATTACGTAGTCTAAAGTAATGATTCTAAAAGAGGTGCAGATTACGTGGTCTAAAGTAATGATTCAAAAAGCGGTGCAGATTACGTAGTCTAAAGTAATGATTCGATAAGAGGTGCAGATTACGTAGTCTAAAGTAATGATTCGATAAGAAATGCAGATTACATTGTCTAAAGTAATGATTCGATAAGAGGTGCAGATTACGTATTCTAAAGTAATGATTCGATAAGAAGTGCAGATTACGTAGTCTAAAGTAATGATTCGACCAGAGATGCAGATTACGTATTCTAAAGTACTGATTTGATAAGAAGTGCAGATTACGAAGTCTGAAGTTGTAATCTGATAAAAGATTCAGATTACACAGGCAACTATCCAGTCAGTTATTCAACTGATCAATCAACACAACACTGTTATACAAACAGATAAAATAAACTAAAGGACATACTAATGTGCCATCGAACTAAGCAGCATCATTATTGTAGATCCATTATGTGTCTCATTTAATGAATTGCCGCTGTATGTTGTACTAGCGTCTGTCTGCATCATTCTTAGAGTTACTAGCAATTTCAGTTAGTGTGGAGATTGATGACATCCATTTGTCGTCGTGGACTGCAAAAATGGCTGGGCACACAAGCAGCTATGCGAAACGGATAAATCACGATAGCATAAGAGTAAGTGTTTATCGGTCAAGGCATTCGGTCTTATTAGTAATGTGTTTTTCTGTGTGTGTATATTACATTATCGGTGCCGGTAAATTGTCGCTATTGCTGCTTGGGGGGAAATACCTTTAAGTGATGACATGGGGGGAAAATACCTTTGAGTGATGAAACGGGAGAATCCTGGAGGGCGGACATGGTTGGAGATCAAACAGAACTTGCAGGAGACTAAGGAAGAGGAGGGAGAGAAAAAATGGAGACCAAAATAAACTTACAATCATACAATTGGACCCAATTTATGGATGTGAAGTTAATAAAAAACACACGAGGAAGGTGGCATTCGATTTAATCAATTTCCATAATTAGACACACAAAATGCAAACAATAGACTTCCATAACCGGTTGCCATTAAAGCTCCGACAGGCCGCCATGAGGGTTCCGACAGGCCGCCATTAGGGCTCCGACAGGCCGCCATTAGGACTCCAACAGGCCGCTATTAGGGCTCTAATAGGTCTCCATTAGGGCTCCATGCACAATATTGAATCTCCACACAGAAGAGTATATTTCAGGTATTTATTGTTTCTCCAGCCGCTTCCTTTCAACGTGAACCTGCAGCACCTGAGCTGGGAGATGCTGGAAGCAACCCGTTTGAGGCGGCTGGGGATTCCCGTGCGCTTCTCCAGACACTGCAACATTATCTACAACAGTCAGGTGGCTGTGGAAAACGCCGTGAGTATGACGTGTTTCCAGTGTGTTAATACCTTGACTTATGCGTGTGTCGCAATATTTTAAAACCCTACCCATAAAAGGATATATAATTCACTGTGGATTTGATTTGATTTGATTCAAGAACTGACATCACAGAACTCGGGGCATTCCCATTAGCGCTCCGTCCCCATCTTTAGCAACCAGTGAAGAGTTCCGATGCTAATGGTGCCAGTAGCATTCTGATTAAATGTCCGTCTTGCCTTTCCCCTGAGCCCCGAGCATCTGCCAGAACCTCTCGTCACTCCCCTCTGCATAAATCTTACCAGACTGGTGATCCGTCTGCTCCTCCAAACTGTACACGCTCTCCCACAAGGCACTAACCACGTCTGCCTTATCATGCATCAGTATTCCACCAAGACAGTCTATCCCACTGTTTATTTCCCAACACACCGGCACACCCTGGTGAAAAAACTAGAAAATACTCCTCACTCGCGCCTTCCGCAGCGAGGCATGCCACTCTGCACGAAGCATGCCTGTCCTGATCTTCCTCAGCATGTTTTTTGAATCAGTTACAATCACAATGTGTGTGTCGTGTTCTCTAGCCAGCGGAAAGCCGCAGTGACCGCCTCCACCTCCATTCTTAAGCTGGATGTTGTGGTATCATATGCTAGGCTCTCCTGCCACAAATGTCGATCATTAACTTTTGCTAAGAAGCCCCAAGCACTTCTTTTGCCTCTTGACACTGAGCCGTCTGTGTAAATGATCAAATCTTCTGAGCGAGCATAATTTTGAATTAATTGCTGAATTTCCACCTCTGTGGCACCTGCTTGCCAGTCTCTGCATTCCCGGCTCAGCGTGATTATGACCCTACACAAGTCTGACTGTTCAGGTGGCAATTTGACCCACTCCTCTTCTCGCCTAATGTTCTCAAGGATGCAAACCTGTCTGATTGTGTCCTTTGCCTGAGCCATCCATTACTTCCCTCTTATCAGCCGCTGACCCTTCACTGCACCCAGATCTTCATGCAGAGGTTGGTCTGTGTCTGCAGCTACCCTGAGATATGACTTCGCCTGCAGCACCTTGTGCCTACATGCAACCGTCGGCAAACCAAGGATGTATCGCATACACACCACTGGGGTGTCCCTGGTGCAACCCAGAATAACCCGCATTGCTGCGTTCTGTATGCGCTCTAGTTTGTCCATCTCTCTCTTTGAGACGGCAAGCATTCCCAGGCCATAATCCACCACTGACAGGATCAGGTGCTGATATAGTGTGAAAAGCATTCTCTGCTCTATGTCAATTGCAGCCATAGTCTTAAGTGCACTAAGTCCTTTTAGGCATCTCGTCACAACACTCTCCACATGGTCCTTAAATGACAGGCTCCTGTCAAATGTAATTCCTAGATACTTCAATTTGCTCTCTCTGTTGACGTCTCTACCATCTATCGTGAGACTTGGGACATTAGCTTTAACGATCCTGTTGTCCAGAGAACACCACAAAACAGACCCCTTTTCCGGGTGGACGACAGCCCCCATTTCTGTACACCACTCAGTCACTTTGTCCACTGTCGCTTGTAGCTCTTGGGCTGTTTGTTCCCCCTCTTTCCCCTGCCTCTATGCAAGTATATCATCCGCAAAAGTCAGCATACTTCCAACTCCTGGTGCTTCTAGGCTTGCAATCTTGCTCGTATACATGTTAAAGAGCACATTTTAAAGAGATAGCGGATCTATGTGGCAGTCCTAGAGCCAAACTGTATGGTTATGAGGTCCATGAGCCCAGTGGAAGAGCAACCCGATGTAAATACAGGACAGCTGCAACCCAATTCACCAGCCATGGACTGACCTGCCTTCTCCTTCAGCGCAGTCATTAGGATGTAGTATCTTACATTATCTAGTTTAACATAGGGCAAGGGGTGGGAAAAGGGGGGGGGGGGGGGGGGAATCAGTTTTATTGTTGAAGACAGCTTATTTTAAACACCAGCCTACGACTTTACGTGACTACAAATAGAATGAAAAGCGATACCAGCCTACCGTCATGATACTTTCTCGTGTCTGGGGGGGGGGGGGGGGGGGGGGGGGGGGGGGGGTGAGGGTGGGGGAGCCTGTCTGGTGTGCCGGGGAATTGAACCACTGCCTTCTATCAAGCATATCACGAAAAGCGGCTAATTAGGAGTTTTCTTAAATCTGATGTATTGGGCCGAACGGGGCAGATATGGCAGCTTAACTGTTAACCATCACAAAACATACCAACGCAGAAGAAGACGAAGAAGAGTAAGAAGGAGAAGAAGAAGAGGACGAAGAAGAAGATGATAAAGAAGAAGAAGAAGAAGAAGAAGAAGAAGAAGAAGAAGAAGAAGAAGAAGAAGAAGAAGAAGAAGAAGAAGAAGAAGAAGAAGAAGAAGAAGAAGAAGAAGAAGAAGAAGAAGAAGAAAAAGAAGAAGAAGAAAAAGGAAAAGAAAAGAAAGAGGAGAAGAAGAAGAAGAAGAAAAAAGAAAAGAAAAGAAGGAGAAGAAGAAGAAGAAGAAGAAGAAGAAGAAGAAGAAGAAGAAGAAGAAGAAGAAGAAGAAGAAGAAGAAGAAGAAGAAGAAGAAGAAGAAGAAGAAGAAGAAAAAGAAGAAGAAGAAGAAGAAGAAAAAGGTCATTTTCTGGAACCTTCAGAGCAAACGAAAACAAAATGTAAAAAAATGTGGAAAAGAACAAAAGACGTGGCTGCCTAAAATGGACAGACAAGGAGCAACTGCAGGTTAGAAGAACATGGCGTGGGTTTTCTGAAGATACACTTAATGGTGTGATTAACGACAAATGCAGACGATCCGTCAATTAGATATAGTGCATCAAAACACACACAGTCCATACATGCAGAGATTGATTTAGCAGGAGGTGATCACAAGATCTGGCCAACTTTTCAACCATGTTGTAGCTTCATTATATGTAAGCGAAACTCGTTTGGCGACCGAGCTGTGTTGAAGTTTGCGGAGTAGACTGACGTCAATTGTTTCTTCACTCAATCAGTGATTCAATTATCATGCTCAGTTGCACGGGCAAGGTCACGGGGAAGCATGATGGACTGCGGGTCACGCAATTAATGAACTGAAAGAAGAACCGATTTCCCAGCACTAAGGACAATTACATAAGCGCGCAGTTTTGCATCTAGGGGCGCTGACACAAGTATGCATATTGGACCCTCAGCACTCTTACTGAATTTCTAGTGGGGAGGGGTGCCTCAAGAGACCTAAGACTAGTTAGGTAATATTTTAATAATAATATCAATAGTGATAATAACAATAATATGAAGAATGGCTAAGCTACAAAAATCTGCTCAATGACAGAAAACCTACAGCTCCTTCAGAACCTCCATGCCAGAGTCTAGAAAACGGCACCACGCTGCTCAAACGATTACTGGATCACACTCAGTCAGCAGAATCAATCGGCAGCCAATACTGAGAACGTTAGAGCTATGTATAATAGCAACTAAGAAGACTATTGGACCAGTCAACAGAAAAGTAGCTGTCCTCAAATCAGTCACTGGCTAGGGCACAAAGGAACGCGCAAAGCAACTGGAACGTTGTGGAGCAAAACTCAGAACTCTGCTAAATAAGCACCCATGCGAGTGATGAGGCTCTTAATGCAGCTGAGTGTCTGCCCACCACGAAAGAACTAGAATTGAGCCTGCAGTCACATAAATCAGCGAAGCATTGGATGGGCTTCCCTCAGGCAATGATGGCATCCCGCCCGAGATTCTGAAATGCTCAAAGCAAGCTATTCTTCCAGAAGATTCCCTGCCAATGCTGGCAAGAAAACTCGGTACCCCAAGATCTGAGAGATGCCAACATTATATCACTCTACACAAACAAGTATGACAAAAGCGATTGAAATAACAAGCGCGACATCTCTGTTAAACTATGCTGGTAAAGTCTTTGCTCGTGTCATACTGAAGAGACTGCAGGTTCTAGCAGACCGTATGTATTCAGAATCACAGTGTGAGTTTAGAGCTCAGAGGTAAACAATAGATATGATATATCAGGCGGCAACAAGACAAGTACAGGAAGCACCATAAGCCATTGTTCATTGTCTTCATATATTCCAACAAGATTTTTGATTATTTTAGCAGAGATAACCTGTTCAGGATCCCTGCTAAATACGCTTGCCCACCCAAACTAATGCGCCTCGTGGAATCTTTCCGTGAGAATATGAAAGAAACAATCAAATATGGGACCGTCATTAATTCATGATTCCTAATGGTGTAAAGCAGGATTGCGTTCTAGCTCTCAGTTTGGCATTTCTTCACTGCTTTGCTTTTGGGACAACCACTGAAAGGGATATATCTCCGTACGAGGCTAGATCGCAACCATTTAAATCTGTCCAGGCTTCGTGCAAGGACTAAGGTGCAGACAAGATGTCTCAGGGACTTTCTGTTTGCGGATGATGCAGCCATAACTGCACATACTAAAAATGATCAGTAGATTCTCATGCATCACTTTGCAAATACATGTAACGAATTTCGAATGACTTATCAGTGTCAGCAAAACGCAAGTGATGTTGATAAATGTGGTAAACGCACCAAGCATTTTCGTTTATGACCTTGAGCTGTTGGCTGTACATGAGTTTGATTACCTAGATTCTCCAGTCGCAGAAATCTTTGCGTAGATGCAGAACTAAACAGACGAACGAGAAACGCTTCTGCAGTACTTCCCAAACTCTCAACAATAGTGTGGTCAAACGAAATACTTACGGTTAGGACCAAAATTAAGAGTTAATGAAGCTTGCGTCCCGAGCATGTTCCTTTACGACAGTGAAACCTGGACTCTGTGCTCCTCAAGAAGAAAGACCTCATACCTCCTACATGCGCTGTATGAGACCCAGCTTGGTATATCAAGGCGATACTTGGTCCCCAGTAAGTGTGTACTCAGACGAGCAGGCACGCCAACAGTGCACTTTGTATTGATGCAAAAACGTCTGCGTTAGTTGGAACATGTCTCTCGCATGGAGATAGTCTCATTCCAAAGGAATTCCTATGGTGAGATGGTGACAGAGATAAGACTTGCAGGAAGGTCGATGCTACGACATAAAAAGGACATATGCAAACTTGAGCTGAAACAAATATAATAAAATACTTGATACAATATCGTATGTATTAAAAATAACCATATACAGGTAACTATAATTTGAAGGGGTGGGTCAAACTTATCCTCTCACAAGTTTAGAGAGAGTTGTGTGCGTGTGTGTATGTAAAGGGGGGGGGGGGTCTTAAAATTGTGTGTGGAAAAAGGGGTTGTGGGCAGGAAAGGGGGGGGGGGGTGAAGTAGGGAGAGCCTCAAGTACCTTTGTCCTTAGACTGCGATGTCACTCGTCACGCCCCACCCCGCATTCATCATTCTGTCCAGGCCGCCGTTAGCCTTTCATTGTTGACCTAATACGACAGGACCAGGTCACTATCAGTAGGCTCAAAATCGACCAAACAGTCTGCACGTTCGTTTTCCCACGTACAGTTCCGTGTACGTTCGAAAAAATATACTGTCTAAAAGACAACCATAATAACACAAGTAATCAAACACACACACACACACACACTCACGCATGTGCATACATTTGCATAAACTGGCTACGTTATAAAGGTATTTCATTAACATATTAGTAAGACAAGTAAATGCAGACGCTATAGCAGAGCACACACATTAAAGAGATTGGCCTGGTTCAGTGCCCAGCAGTATCTCACGGAGGTGATAATATTGTCACCGATTTTTTATTCAGTTGACTAGAAAGGGTCGGCTCTGTGGCTAAGTCGATGCGAACGCTTTGTAATGCCGGGGTGCCGGGTTCGATCCCAGCTGCGGGTCATGCGCCTTGCGTTGGTTTCGACAGTGATATCTGGGGGCCGACCATCCAGTAAGCAATATACGGACATTTGCCTAGAGAAGCCACACACCAGCCACGGGCTGCTGGGGGTTGGTTCTGCAACGTCCTGTAAAGGATACACAACTAACCTAACTAGAAAGGAAAATTTGCGATAATAGACACTGGTTTAGGGTCACCCGTCGACTAATGCCACGTCGCAGAAAATGTCAAGCCAGATGTTCAAACCGAACAGCGGTATTTGCAGCAGCAGGACTGTCTTCACCTCGCACGAATTCGCTGAAGGTTGACTAGAACTAAGAAAGTTCAAAGAGTGAGGAAAGTCCAGCACGGATACAAATGAACGCTCCAGTTAATCTTTACCAGGGCATGGGGAACCGTCGTGGTGTAGCGGCTGGAAACTCGCTTGCTGATCCAAAGCTCGTGGGTTCAGATCCATTCCAGTCTGAAATGGGCACCAGGTACAGTCTTGGGAAGTAAAGACGGTCCGGTGTGATGTTGACCACATCATCTAAGAAGTACCGACTGGTCTATACAATATAGGTCTAACCCTATATTCCCAATACGCCTGAAGACTTGGAAAAGGGTCCTTTACTTTTAACCAGGACATACAGGTTCTATAGCACAAGCGATCTCTGGGCTGTGATCGACTCTGCTTTTTTTCGTAGCTTTTAAAGAGATGCGATCTTCTTGTCGTCGCAGGCAAACAGCGCTCAGCAAACAACAGCGACGCCATGTGCCAGTATGTCCTTGAAGAAAACGAAAAGATTCAGCAGCAACTCACTGTCGCCATTTTTCACCTACGAGAAGAAAACGTGTGGCTACTTCTTCTCACGTGACACTGACAACCGGAAGAGCAATTTCGGCATTCCTGCCAGCGATGTGTCGGCCTGGAGACACACTGCACTGGAAAATCTGTGTCACCTTCGCTAACGGAGCACAGGAGACGTACTTTGGTGACTTGTACAGCCTAACGCAGTACTGAATGCATGTGCTTTGGTATAGGGTGTAATTGCTACCGGCATGTGTAGGAAAATACATAAATAAAGAATACCGTGCGCAGATGTGTTTTCTTTCTTAGAGTTACTATGAGTATGCGGTTTTGTGATAAATTTTTTTCGCCTAATTATGAGAAGCAAACAATGCATCACTTTGTTCCAACTGTGATGATACAATTTAAATCGTCGTCCCCTTGTGGAACGCAGTTTTTTTTTAATGTTACGGTTCACGTAGATCTCCACAAACATAGCAAATCACTTCTGATACACAAGTTTGTTGGGCTGGTCGATTTTCCTGAAGGTTACGGGTGTGTCCCGCTCTGTTGTTTGCTTTCTGTGTTGTCTTGCATTTACGTTTTCATTCCAAGAAAGAGAATGGTTGTGACAAATGTTGCTGCATTCTTTAGAGAAGTGTGCAAAAGTTTATACAGGGATTGTAGAAGTGTAGTAAGAATAAATCAGGGAACATCTCATCCATTCACAGTGACATCTGGAGTAAGACAGGGGTGTGTCTTATCACCACTGCTGTTTATCACCTACATCGACAGTATATGCAAGAATGCCAAGCCCATGAATGAAAATGTTAGTAAGATCAACGAATTACTCTTTGCAGATGACCAGGCCTTGATAGCAGATACAGCCATGAAATTGCAACATCTAACATCCATGAATGAAGAATGTAAAACAAATAATATGAGAATCAACACTGAAAAGACAGAAGTAATGTCAATAGGAAAAAAGAAGACAGATCTAAACATAGCAATAGAGTGCAAAGGCATTAAACAGGCATCTGAGTTTAAATATCTGGGAACTACATTTACCGAAGATGGAAAATTGGATAAAGAAATTAACATTAGATGCAGTAAAGCAAACCAAGTATTGGGACAGCTAGCACCCCTCTTACAGTATAAGACAATCCCAATCAGCACAAAGAGACATCCTATTCAAAGCATATTTATTCCAACTCTGTGCTACCAGTGCCAGACATGGTCACTCACAACAAACCATAACAGAAAATTAGTAACCACGGAAATGAGATGTCTGAGAAGGGCTGTAGGAGTGACCATAAGAGATAAGATCAGGAATGAGATTATAAGAGAAAAAGTCGGCACAGAACCAATTCTGGATTCTATACAAAGACAGCAAGTGAAATGGTTTGCCCACTTAGAGAAAATGCCTTGTGACACCATACCATACAAAGCATACATGGAAAGAGAAGAAGGACGTAGAGCACGAGGTAGACCAAGAACAAGATGGAAGGATAACATCAGAGAAACTCTACAACAGCATGATGTGCCTATGGTCGAGGCGGCTGTCGTGGAACAGGTTCCTTTTACACTCACTAAAGTGGTGTTATCTTGTTAGAAACCGAGACAACTGTCTTTTGGTGCAAAGAGCAGACAGTGTCCCTGGATACTCAGATACAAACTCGAATTGGCTCGCTAAAGAAAGTGAGCTGCCTGAATATCCCCAAAAAAGGGATAAGGGAATTTAGATGCCTAAACACAGAGCAGATTACCCCTCCCGACAATTTAACTTTCTGGTACTTAAATTAAGCCCCCATCTAGAATATGTATATTGGTAGACAGCACTGACACCATACATACATCTAGAAATAAAATTAAACTTTAACTATGAATTTAAATCAATCATAGGAATGTTTATTAAAATTAAAGTAAAAGTCAATCATCTATTTACTTTTGCAAAAATAATATTCGAACTAAGTAGGATGAAAGATAAAAATGATAGTAACATGAAACTGTCGTTGTGAGAGGATCAGTGGGAAATAACATACAACAATTACCACCTAGAGTTTCCCAGAGGATCATCCGTTTCAGCGAATGAGGTGGAACGTTGGATCTGTCTCAAGCCCCAAGATCTTTCTTAGGGCACTTCAATCATTAGCTACGACCAGCCTGGCAGTGGTTTGGAAGCTCGTCCTGCCACAAGGAACAAGGAATCTGTCCTCGGCTTTTCAGCAGCTGGATTTAGATGTAACTATATGGTCATTTTGCTAGGGTTTTTAGGCGGCAGGAAAGACAAAGTTCTTCCAAAACGGCCCGCTCTAACTCCTGCTAGCTGACCTGAAGTCGAATGGCTGGCAATCTGGTCTCACCGCGGGATTTCCGGTGTTGGTGGCCAGGGTTTTTCCGCTACGTTGCCGAGTTTGCTAGCTGTATATTTT
>CAJHNH020001943.1:26863-49363 GCA_905116865.2 Candidula unifasciata | reverse complement strand
AACATTATAATTAACTGTTTAACACGACAGTAAAATCATAACTAACTTTTAACACAACGGTTAACACTATAATTAACTGTTTAACACGACAGTAAAATCATAACTAACTATTAACGCAATGGTTAACACTACAATTAACTGTTAACACAATAGTGATATCATAACTAACTTTTAACAGAACAGGTAAAACCATAATTAGCTGCTTAGCACAACAAGTAACACCACAATAACTGTTTAACACAAAAAGTAACAACATAATCATCTGTTTAACACAACAGGTAACAGCATAATTAGCTGCTTAGCACAACAAGTAACACCACAATTACTGTTTAACACAGGCTGCATTATTAGCCAGGCGACGCCATAAAAAACTTTTTAACACAACACGTAATATCACACTCAACTGTTTAACACAAGACGTAATATCACAATCAACTGTTTAACACAAGAGGTAACACCAAAATTAACTGTTTAACACAACAGGCAAAACGAAAATTAACCGTTTAACACAACAGTTAAAACCCAAAATTAACTGTTTAACACAACAGTTAAAACCCAAAATTAACTGTTTAACACAACAGGTAACATCATAATTGCCTGTTTAACACAACACGTAACACCATAATTAACTGTTTAACACGACAGCAATATGAAAATTAACTGTTTAACACAACAGTTAAAACCCAAAATTAACTGTTTAACACAACAGGTAACATTATAATTAACTTTAAACACAACAGGTAACACCATAATTGCCTGTTTAACTCAACAGGTAACATAATGACTAACTTTTAACACAACAGGTAACACAATAACTAACTTGTAACACAACAGGTAACACCATAATTAACTGTTTGACACAACAGACAAAATCATAATCATCTGTTTAACACAAGCAACATTATTAGCCAGGTAACACAATAATTACCTGTTTAACGCAACAGGTAACACAGTAATTACCTGTTTTAGACAAAAAAAGTAACACCACAATTAGATATTTAATACATGAGGTAACACCACAATTACTGTTTAACACAAAACGTAACATCATAATTAACACTGTTCAACACAAATGGTAACACCAAAGTTAACGGGTTGGCACAAATGGTAACACCATTATGAACTGATAAGCACAACAGGTAACACAATAATTAGCTGTTTAAGACATGGAGTAACACCACAATTGACCATCGAAGACAAAACGTAGCATCATAATTAGCTGTTTAACAAAAAAAATATCACACCATAATTTACTATTTAACACATCAGGTAATATCATAGTTACTGTTTAACACAACAGGTAATATCATAATTACAGTTTAACACAACAGGTAATATCATAAGTACAGTTTAACACAACAGGTAATATCATAATTACTGTTTAACACAACAGGTAGCATCAAAATTAGCTGTTTAACACAACAGGTAACTCAATAATTAGTTGTTTAACACAACAGGTAACACCATAATTAGCTGTTTAAGACATATGTTACATCACAATTAGCTGTTTAAGACATGGGGTAACACCACAATTAACCATCGAACACAAAACGTAACATCGTAATTAGTTGTTTAACACAACAGGTAACAACATAAATAGCTGTTTAACACAACAGGTAACACCATAATTAGTTGTTAAACACAACAGGTAACAACATAATTAGCTGTTTAACCCAACAGGTAACGCCACAATAAACTGTTTAACACAAAAAGTAACATCAAAAGTAACTGTTCAAGACAACACGTAACTAGCTGTTTCACACAAAAAGTAACATTAAAAGTAACTGTTCAAGACAACATGTAACTAGCTGTTTCACACAACAGATAGTATCAGTAGGTAGGTAACACGATAATTAACTGTTTAATACAGCATGAAACTAACTGGTTAGCAAAACATGTAGCAACATAATTATTTGTTTAGTAACACAGCGTGCAACATCACAGTTTAGCTGTTCAGCACAGGCACACATAACTGTGTGCACACGTCACATGCTCTTTTACAGAATGTATGTTTGCAGTTTCAAAGGCTAAAGTATCAGCCGTTCAGTTTACAGAATTTTGTACATACGATCTTTGATAGTTATCCACTGTAGCATCCATTTATGATGTTTCTGCAGTTCTAATTCTCGACATCCCTACACATACAGACTCCAGTCTACATTCACGTTATTGTGATGTTTCTGCAGCTCTAATTCTCGACATCCCTACATATAAAGACTCACGTTATTGTGATGTTTCTGCAGCTCTAATTCTCGACATCCCTACACATACAGACTCACGTTATTGTGATGTTTCTGCAGCTCTAATTCTCGACATCCCTACATATAAAGACTCCCTAACGTTATTGTGATGTTTCTGCAGCTCTAATTCTCGACATCCCTACACATACAGACTCACGTTATTGTGATGTTTCTGCAGCTCTAATTCTCGACATCACTACACATACAGACTCACGTTATTGTGATGTTTCTGCAGCTCTAATTCTCGACATCCCTACACATACAGGCTCACGTTATTGTGAAGTTTCTGCAGCTCTAATTCTCAACATCCCTACACCTACAGACTCACGTTATTGTGATGTTTCTGCAGCTCTAATTCTCGACATCCCTACATATAAAGACTCCCTAACGTTATTGTGATGTTTCTGCAGCTCTAATTCTCGACATCCCTACATATAAAGACTCACGTTATTGTGATGTTTCTGCAGCTCTAATTCTCGACATCCCTACATATAAAGACTCACGTTATTGTGATGTTTCTGCAGCTCTAATTCTCGACATCCCTACATATAAAGACTCACGTTATTGTGATGTTTCTGCAGCTCTAATTCTCGACATCCCTACATATAAAGACTCACGTTATTGTGATGTTTCTGCAGCTCTAATTCTCGACATCCCTACATATAAAGACTCACGTTATTGTGATGTTTCTGCAGCTCTAATTCTCGACATCCCTACATATAAAGACTCACGTTATTGTGATGTTTCTGCAGCTCAAATTCTCGACATCCCTACATATAAAGACTCACGTTATTGTGATGTTTCTGCAGCTCTAATTCTTGACATCCCTACACCTACAGACTCCAGTCTACATTCACGTTATAGTGATGTTTCTGCAGCTCTAATTCTCGACATCCCTGCACATTGAGACTCTAGTCTACATTCACAGTATTGTGATGTTTCTGCAGCTGTAATTCTCGACATCCCTACACATAGAGACTGCAGTCTACATTCACGTTATTGTGATGTTTCTTCCCTTTCAAAAAATTGCTTTGTTTAAGTAATATTATTATCAAATTTCCAAACATTTCTTTATTGCTTTTTATTACCATTATGAATACCTAATTAATTAAGAGTTGAAAGATATGAAAGACGAAGGTACAGTAGTAGAATTAACTCAAGAGTTACTTCCCCCCTTTTTAAAGTACTTCCTACTTTCATTTTCAAACAGAACACATGGTAAGCTAGACGGTTCTCTGTCTGCTTATGACTCAGTATAACCCACTGCGGTCACCATTGTGTCTTTGAATTCTCTACCAGGGGTGAGTGAGTATTAGTTTAATTTGATCTATTGCTGCTAATTCCTCTGAATTAATATTATCTGTGGAACTCTATAAAATGTGATTCCCACATGTTGAAAAACCATGATAAATTTCCTAATTCTAACTAACCACGTTTATGATCTAGTATATACATGTATGCAAACATATGATCTAGTATATACATGTATGCAAACATATGATCTAGTATATACATGTATGCAAACATATGATCTAGTATATACATGTATGCAAACATATAATCTATTTGATGATTTAAATAATGTTTATTTGATACTAGAAACGTGCACTGGTAATTTTAATTATTATAATTATATTAATTAAGTTGGAATTTATGTCCTCATGTGAAATCTCGACCAGTTCCGATTTCCAGCATGGTGAGACAATTAATAAAGGAATGAAGTGTATATTCATTATACCTAATCCTTACTAGGTTGATTTGATCTCATGGTGATTAGCTTGCTAAATCACTGTCTTGCTTTAATTTAGATTTAGTCCAGATAATTCTGAGACTGGTTTAAGAGCGCGAAAAAAATGAATAACACAGTGTGGCTAAATTTCATATTCACACTGTCAGAGAAGAAGAACAGAGATGTTTGGCCCATGCTTGTAATTATTATTGTTGTATATATATATTTCCCCATTATAAGAATATATTTTCAGTACCACAGCAGGTGACCTTATTTTGCACCCTTTCCAACTTCTAAACTCTGCGGAATAAGATTTAGCACACGTATGGATTTAGATTTAAACTGGAGTTAGTGTTGTATATGTTATGTTAATACTGTGACAGATGGAAAGTCCATTGTCATCTATGATTGTATTTTGACATCTATCCCAGCCCCCAGTTATATTTATGGAGATATGTCAACTCTATTTATTTTTAAACTGCGCAACGCACCTGTTATGAGTTTCCGACCCATGTAAACTCACTCCCTAATTCTCATTCTTTGTGATGTGAACCCATGTGGTTGAAATGAGAGCCTATTGTAAAAGGTGACTGTGTAGGTAAGCATGTTATCCCCTTAAAGGAGAACTAGTGTAAAGACATCAGAATAATTCGCACTAAATAATGTCCTTTCTTATTGTGTGACTCTTGTACTTGAAAGTATTCATGAAACTGATGTTCTGTATACATTCCTATTTTATACCAGAAGAATGTAAACACTTGTGATTACCCTACTCCATATGTGTGTGTAGTGTAACAGTATATGAAGACTTGAGGTACTGTTGTCTCCAGTGAGAACTTTCCAAACTTTGTATAGGGACTGTTCTATTGTTCTAGTTCCAGATGGTAGTTCCAGGTGGAAGTAAATCCCAGCATAGCTGCAGGTGCCCGATTGTCTGGACTGCCTGATGTGTCTCCGAGGCTTAGCTAGAAGCTGACCAAAGGAACCCGAGCTATAGCTAAGTGGACAGATTGGTCTATCCCCATCTATTATCAGGAACCAATTTGATCTCCACAGCCTGTCTAATTAACAGCTAGAATTTTCCAAATAAATGTTATAGTTTTAATGTTTTTACAGTTTTATGGAGTTTCATTTTAACTAGTAATTTGTGTCAGTGAACTTTAGTACATTTAAAAATACAATTTAATAACAGTAGGGAATCAGATGTGGGCAAACCCCGAATCCTCTCCTTTAACCAGCAAGGCTGGGAAAAATATAATTTCTTAGGATGTTCAATGTTTGTAATTCCCTCTGTAGATTGCACATAGTGCATTCGTTAGAATAAAACGAATTTACCCGCCACAGTAACAAACAAAAAGCATCTAAAAAAAAAGTTTGCAGACGTGGACACAACGTCCAGCGAGAACGTGGACATTGACTCAGATGTCTCCGGACTTGGACATAACACACCCACAGAGAACATGGACATAAACCTAGATGTCCACAGACATGGACATGACGTTCAGAGAAAACACATGGACATTGACTCAGATGGCATAACATCCGGAGAAAAAGGGGTCATTGACTAAGATTACTACCCATTTAGACATAACTTCCAGAGAGACAGGGGTCATTGACTAAGATTACTAGCCACTTAAACATAACTTCCAGAGAGAAAGGGGTCATTGACTAAGATTACTACCCACAAACATAACTTCCAGAGAGAAAGGGGTCATTGACTAAGATTACTACCCACTTAAACATAACTTCCAGAGAGACAGGGGTCATTGACTAAGATTACTACCCACTTAGACATAACTTCCAGAGAGAAAGGGGTCATTGACTAAGATTACTACCCACAAACATAACTTCCAGAGAGAAAGGGGTCATTGACTAAGATTACTACCCACAAACATAACTTCCAGAGAGAAAGGGGTCATTGACTAAGATTACTACCCATTTAAACATAACTTCCAGAGAGAAAGGGGTCATTGACTAAGATTACTACCCACTTAGACATAACTTCCAGAGAGAAAGGGGTCATTGACTAAGATTACTATCCGCTTAGACAAAACGCCCAGAGAGAAAGGGGTCATTGACTAAGATTACTACCCACTTAAACATAACGTCCAGAGAGAAAGGGGCCATTGACTAAGATTACTATCCGCTTAGACAAAACGCCCAGAGAGAAAGGGGTCATTGACTAAGATTACTACCCACAAACATAACTTCCAGAGAGAAAGGGGTCATTGACTAAGATTACTACACACTTAAACATAACTTCCAGAGAGAAAGGGGTCATTGACTAAGATTATTACCCACTTAAACATAACTTCCAGAGAGACAGGGGTCATTGACTAAGATTACTACCCACTTAAACATAACTTCCAGAGAGAAAGGGGTCATTGACTAAGATTACTACCCACTTAAACATAACTTCCAGAGAGAAAGGGGACATTGACTAAGATTACTACCCACTTAGACATAACTTCTAGAGATACAGGGGTCATTGACTAAGATTACTACCCGCTAAGACACAACGTCTAGAGAGAATATATACATTACCACAGAATATCAACAGACTTGGACACAACGTCTAAAGAGAATATATACATTACCACATCATATCTACAGACTTGGACACAACGTCTAAAGAGAATATATACATTACCACATCATATCTACAGAGTTTGACACAATGTCTAGAGAAAATATTTACACTAGCACAGAATATCTACAGACTTAGACACAACGTCTAGAGATAATATGTTCACTAGCACAGAATATCTACAGACTTTGACACAACGTCTGTAGAGAATATATACATTACCACAGAATGTCTACCGACTTGGACCCAGCCTTTTGGTGGTGAGGAGGGCATAGTTCGATCCTTAGTTTCTCCCCCCGACCCCCATGTCTAAATCTATCTAAGTGGTTGATGGGGTGTAGTGTGGCTGAACCGCTGAATGTTTTCTTCGGGCGGTGCGTTGCTAGAAGGAACTATGAAATGAACTAGGACATACCAGAAAATATAAACCAGAATTGCACCAGGGTTTAGCCAGTCACGTGTCTGACAGTGTGCTGCCAAGTCTTGTGTCAGGCCGACAAATGGACCAGGTGGTTTGTCTATTAAAAGTATTTCTTTGATTAGGCCAAAACCTGCTCTTAATTGTTGTGCTTCTTATGGTAGGCTTGTTAATCTTCTACGACAGATCGGTGAAGAATTATTGAATTAATTCCATTCTCGCAGAGAGAAAAAGGATTAAACAATTTCTGCAAGAAGAGATTAAGGATTATATTTCGGATGGTGAAACCGCAAAGGATGTTAAGGAAGACAGGATTAATTTTCTGTTTTATGTTTGCAGCTATCTCAAGGACTTCATGAAACGTGTGGAAAATCATTTTGTGTGTGTGTGTGTGTGTGTGTGTTAGAAGCGCATAGGCTTGTTCGTGCCATCCACAGTTTGCACTCACGAATTGTTTGTGTGTGTTAGAAGCGCATAGGCTTGTTCGTGCCATCCACAGTTTTGCACTCACGAATTGTTTGTGTGTGTTAGAAGCGCATAGGCTTGTTCGTGCCATCCACAGTTTGCACTCACGAATTGTTTGTGTGTGTTAGAAGCGCATAGGCTTGTTCGTGCCATCCACAGTTTGCACTCACGAATTGTTTGTGTGTGTTAGAAGCGCATAGGCTTGTTCGTGCCATCCACAGTTTGCACTCACGAATTGTTTGTGTGTGTTAGAAGCGCATAGGCTTGTTCGTGCCATCCACAGTTTGCACTCACGAATTGTTTGTGTGTGTTAGAAGCGCATAGGCTTGTTCGTGCCATCCACAGTTTGCACTCACGAATTGTTTGTGTGTGTTAGAAGCTCATAGGCTTGTTCGTGCCATCCACAGTTCGCACTAACGAATTGTTTGATGTGCCATGTGTGATACCTGATTACAGACGACTTTGATGTGTGATTTCTTGATGTTATGGTCTTTGCTTGTCAATAGATGAAACCCCTCTCTGTGGGTAGAATGGTTTGAAAAGGTAACTTTCCCCTTTAAGTCATGCTTAATAGCCAATTATGTTACTTAGTTCACTCTGTGGACAATACAGTAGTAGTATGTTGAATGATGAATTAAGAATCGACATCATAGCACTCAGGACACTCCCACAGGAGCTCAGTCCCCATCTTCAGCAGCAAGCGAAGAGTTCTAATTCCTAGGGTACCAGTAACTGTCTGATTGTATATCCGTTTCATCCTTCCCCCTGAGTGTTGAGCGTCGGCCAGACATCCCGGTGACTCCTCGCAGCGCCTTAGACCGTAATGATCTATCTTCGCCTCCGCGCTGTTCACCATTACCCAAAAGGGCCCCACAATGTCTAACTACAGTAGTAGTAGCAGCAATAATAGTAGTATTCATAGTAGTATTTGTAGTAGTAGTAATAATAATAATAGTAGTAGTGGTGGTGGTGGTGATAGTAGTAGTAATAGTAATACTCGAGGGGTATAAGGAAGGTAGCCCTCCCAGTTTCTGTTCTCGCAAGCTGTTTGCACAGAATGTATGAAATGAACTGCCAATAAAACTCATGATATCTTTTATACATCCTAAGGTTCTTTATAATCGTGGCCGATTTCTGCAATTTGACGCGGACAAGGACGTACAGGTGTTGCTTGAATCATGTTTTTTCTGCGTATGTAGCCAGTTATTCGCGGCATGTTTGACATCGTTGAGTCCATTTCTCTACTTGTTTTAATCTTCACCTCTCTAAGCCTAGCGACCGACGGTAGTCCTATCGACTGCAGCTATTCATGGCCTGTGTTGCTTAAGTACACAGCAGGTACCGGGAAGCTCTTTGTGTGTTGATCATCGTGGAGATGTGATGGAAAGGCTTCAGAGGCTGGTTAATGGAATCTTAGTGATGGGTTAGCGGACGGGAGGTCCTTGGTGACGGTTTTTTTTAAGGCAGAACAATCAAGGGACTGTCACTGCACACCAAATGGGTGTATCTGAGTGATCGGGAGTGAGTTGCTGTAACGACACGCTCGGTGACTTCAGAATGTCTTTCCTCAACCTACTTTTATTTCAATGTATTTTAAAGTATACAGAAAAATAGGGATTTGGATACATCCTTAATCTAAGTAAGGCGACCCGAAAAAACATTCAATTCTCCTGGACTGTTGGTGATATCAAACACTGAGACTCTTTCCCAGATGTAAAGTGTAAAGGTACAGAGGTAAGACTGACCAAGCTCAGACTTTGCGACTGGATACTTGCCAAAACTTTGGTGTCAGATAATTATCTCATAGCCAGACCTTTAGGAGCAGATAACCCAGGTTAATTGTGATTATCTCCCCTGAGGTTACCTAACTTGAGTGCAGGTCAAATCGCCAGTATTGACATGGTCTGGTGGAGTTGTTAGCAAACAACCTGGCAGTTGAAGTAGGGGGAAGGTGTGACTTTGTTTATTAGCTCTGGTCAGCTTGATGGACCAGGAGAATGTACCCGTGGGAACGCAAAAAAGTGTTGTACAGTCACTGACTGACAGTGAATAGACTTACCCACGGGGAGGAGCTGTGACATCCTTGAATGAGAGTGGTTTTAGGAGTAATTTAAGAGGAGCTTAGAAGAAGTTATAAAAGGGTGGATTCTAGAACTTGGAAGTGAAACTCTGCCAAGAGCACACCATCTGTTGGGCTTAAAACCTAAGCTTGAGGCAGAACTTTTGGCATTGTGTTTTCATATTCCAGGTAAGCGAAAATATTCTCAAACATTTACTTCGTGGTAGAAATCTAACTGTCTTTTTGCTCAAGTGTGTGTCTTCATCACTTTGTAGCACTCCTTAGCAGACATTTCTCCATTCTCGTAGGGCACTGTCACATTGTTTTATATCGTAATTGATAGTGTCATGAATGTTTTTCGTGCACAGATGTTTCAGTGGTGCATAACTTAAATTTTGATGTTACCACTGAAATTTAATGAACTATCATTTGTCTAAAATCACAGTGTCGTGAATGTTTTTTCGTGCACATGTGTTTCAATGTTGTAAAACTTAAATGTTGATGTTACCATTGAAATTTAATGAACTATAATTTTTCTAAAATCACAAGCTTGAAGATAAATGTAGCAGTCTTTTCACTTGTGGTTAATTTGAATCTGTATTACATATAACTAACACACTGAAATGTGTTTAACTCCCAGGAGGCTAATGCGGAGACTGATCCCGGAGAGTAAATCCCTGAGATTTGTTATTTGATTCGTCCCAGAAATATTGTTAACATTCTCGGCGCTTCCAGTGTTCTAAGCATTGATTCCAGAACTTGTTCTGTCTAACTGACTGTCATTTTGAGTCTGTACGAGAGATGACATCAGACATAGAAGACTTAACTATCATTACAGGACGTGAGTAGAGGAAGGCAGGAAATGTAACGGCTTTAATGGGAGACATAAGTCCTTCCAGACTGGACAGGAGTGAATGTGAAAATAAGGAAGAGACGAAATGTTTTATTAGAATAGACAAGTTTGGTGTTATTATAACATACATGCTTAGTGTACATCTAAATTAGATACTACACATATGCGCTTGTTTCTTTATCACAGTTCCCACATTGGGCAGGGACTAGTAGGCATCCATTCTTTGACGACCGTCGAGTGTAAGGACCTGCTTGAAGTAGTGAGGTCGACAAACTGGAAAAAGATAGGCAGGGTCTCAAACCAAGAACTGTCCGAAGGTTTACTTTCTCCAATTAAAAGTTATGTATAAATTCCATCAATAACACCATCTCAACTCTACTAGCCTAAACACGTTCATTTTATTTTTAGTTAGATTTATTCAATAAATCTTGTTCATGTTGTTATAAAATAGTTGAGTAAATTGTGTACTTAGGTTCAAGTGTCTTTGTGCATACAAGTTTACTTCAGCTGACAAATATGTAAATCACTCGATGGGGGCTTTTAAGTAATGCCAGGAGAGAAGAAAGTCGGAGGGGTTAACTGTGTATCTTGATATTATCTCAGTGGGTTCATCTTGATGTCCGTCTATCCCTTCTCCTACTCCTGTACAGCAACTTTCAATTAATGGAACGAGCAACTCACTGTTTTCTTGGCTATCCAGGACTGTCTAGAATCAACACAGCCTAGATATTAATCCTGTTTCTCACGTGGGTGGGCACTGTTAGGGTTCAAACCCACAAACTCACTATATAAGTGTATTTACCCAGGTGGGCTCACGACAGTTGCCCATAGCAGGCCCCTGGTAAATAGTTTGCTGAGGTGTTATGTCCTTGTCTGGAGTGAGTGCTGATATGTTATGTCCTTGTCTGGAGTTAGTGCTGATATGTTATGTCCTTGTCTGGAGTGAGTGCTGATGTGTTATGTCCTTGTCTGGAGTGAGTGCTGATGTGTTATGTCCTTGTCTGGAGTGAGTGCTGATGTGTTATGTCCTTGTCTGGAGTGAGTGCTGATGTGTTATGTCCTTGTCTGGAGTGACGATATGTTATGTCCTTGTCTGGAGTGAGTGCTGATGTGTTTGTGTCCGTTGTCTGGAGTGAGTGCTGATATGTTATGTCCTTGTCTGGAGTGAGTGCTGATAGTTATGTCCTTGTCTGGAGTGAGTGCTGATATGTTATGTCCTTGTCTGGAGTGAGTGCTGATGTGTTATGTCGTGCACTTGTCTGGAGTGAGTGCTGATGTGTTATGTCCTTGTCTGGAGTGAGTGCATGATATGTTATGTCCTTGTCTGGAGTGAGTGCTGATGTGTTATGTCCTTGTCTGGAGTGAGTGCTGATATGTTATGTCCTTGTCTGGAGTGAGTGCTGATATGTTTATGTCCTTGTCTGGAGTGAGTGCTAGATGTGTTATGTCCTTGTCTGGAGTGAGTGCTGATGTGTTATGTGTTGTCTGGAGTGAGTGCTGATATGTTATGTGCTTGTCTGGAGTGAGTGCTGATGTGTTATGTCCTTGTCTGGAGTGAGTGCTGATATGTTATGTCCTTGTCTGGAGTGAGTGCTGATGTGTTATGTCCTTGTCTGGAGTGAGTGCTGATGTGTTATGTCCTTGTCTGGAGTGAGTGCTGATATGTTATGTCCTTGTCTGGAGTGACGATATGATGTGTTATGTCCTTGTCTGGAGTGAGTGCTGATATGTTATGTCCTTGTCTGGAGTAAGTGCTGATATGTTATGTCCTTGTCTGGAGTGAGTGCTGATGTGTTATGTCCTTGTCTGGAGTGAGTGCTGATGTGTTATGTCCTTGTCTGGAGTGAGTGCTGATATGTTATGTCCTTGTCTGGAGTGAGTGCTGATGTGTTATGTCCTTGTCTGGAGTGAGTGCTGATATGTTATGTCCTTGTCTGGAGTGAGTGCTGGTGTGTTATGTCCTTGTCTGGAGTGAGTGCTAATGTGTTATGTCCTTGTCTGGAGTGAGTGCTGAGGTGTTCGTCCATGATCAAGAGACTGATCGCATGTTGTATTATGTTACAGTACTTGTAGACAATGTTGATGGTTACGTTAGGACATGTTACGTGGGCATGAGTTACGATAGGACATGTTACGTGTGCCTGAGTTACGATAGGACATGTTACGTGGGCCTGGGCTACGATAGGACATGTTACGTGTGCCTGGGCTACGATAGGATATGTTACGTGTGCCTGAGTTACGATAGGACATGTTACATGTGCCTGAGTTACGATAGGACATGTTACGTATGACTGAGTTACGATAGGACATGTTACGTATGACTGAGTTAC
Organism: Candidula unifasciata; assembly: GCA_905116865.2. NCBI lineage: Eukaryota > Metazoa > Mollusca > Gastropoda > Stylommatophora > Geomitridae > Candidula > Candidula unifasciata. The sequence goes on along the minus strand of CAJHNH020001943.1, from coordinate 36,682 downwards.
GATAGGACATGTTACGTGTGCCTGAGTTACGATAGGACATGTTACGTATGACTGAGTTACGATAGGACATGTTACATGTGCCTGAGTTACGATAGGATATGTTACGTATGACTGAGTTACGATAGGACATGTTACGTGTGCCTGGGTTATGATAGGACATGTTACGTGTGCCTGGGTTATAGTAGTGCTTTTGTTGGGTTTGGTCTCCTTTATTTCAGTATAATCACTATCAGCGTGTGCCATGCCAAGGAAAGTTGGCGGCAGGGTTAGTAGATGAAGGGAATCCAGTGTGTAGGTGTGGTGGATAGACATACAAACCCCTGGATACCTAGCCAGCGTGCGGGACACCCCGACCTCACTCGTCACTGAGGAACAAAACATGTAGGGTGTTAATTTCTGAATGCTCCACGTAATGATAAAGTATCTTCTTGTTCTAATCGTTCACAGGCTGTAAACTCCGGCGGAACGTTCTTGCTGGTCGTCCAATCTAGTCTTTGGTCTTGTTTCAGAACTTGCATTGTTCATGCAGCTTCGTTTTACTTTTTTTTTTGGTTTTTGTGTGCAGACTGTTGGTTCCTGACCTCTCAGGTAGTTGTACTCCGCCTTCGAAGAAAACAAAGCGTGTCAACGAATGTTCCAGAACATGGCAGCACACGATTAGCGGCCGTGGTCGTTCACATAGATTCTGTCGTACACAAATCTGTCACTTTCAGCTTACTTGGAATTACAGATTTCATTTAACGTTGGATTGATAGATCTAAGCACGACAATGTCCAATATCCGTCGCCCCCACGACTCTCTCTCTAGTGTTTCTCCAGGTTACGGGTCTGGCCAAAACAGAACAAAAATTATCACGAGAAAACTTCCAGAAAATTCCTGCGTTCTGTTATATTTTCCAAGAGATGTTTTGTTTCTCAATTTGTCAGTCGGAATGTTTCCTATTTTTTGGGGGGTTAAAATCTTGACTTTATGCATAATTTGTTTCCCCACCACATTCACCCATTATCCACATCGAAGAACCATATCGTGTGACAACTGGTAGGCGTAGGGGGGAAGCCCCTACATATTCCTTTGCAGTTTTTGTTTTTCTTGAATATAGGATGTTTGCTTGTTTGTCAGTTCCCTCTTTTGCTATCGCACGAACAATTCTGTGTCTCTCTTAAAGTGCGTACTCTCTCGTAGTGTCAACGGGGTAGTTCCTGTGCTGATTCCGGGGCTCCATTTTAGGAGGAAAAAGAATGCATTCACTGCCTCCACGACAAGCATGTCGTAGAAGGCAACTATTTAGGGGATTACTCAAACCAGATGATTTGGGCCGAGAGGCAGAGCTATCACAGACTATATGTTACCCACAATATAATGTGACAATAGCTTTTTAACGGCGAATGCATAATAATAATAATAATAATAATAATAATAATAATAATAATAATAATAATAATAATAATAATAATCAGACGACAACGACCGATGTAGATGTCATATGAACGTGTTCTGTCTTTTTTTTTAGTTGTACAATAAACATCGAGCAGTAAGTCTGATGAAGGGCGACTGGCCTAAACCCAACTTAAAATGGATGCTACGTAAAGTCTTGGGAAGCAAAGGCGGTCGGTGTGATATTGATCACATCACCTATCGAGGATCGATTGGGCTATAGAAATATGAGCCTAGCAGCATATGGCCAGGTCCCGATGACGTGACAAGGGTCCTTGTCTAAAGCCTACTAAAGTAACAAGTCAAGTAAACGACTTCTTTACGCTGCTTTAGGCATATCGGGCATATAGGGCTAGATACAAATTTCGTAGAACAATCAACACTCAGTGGGTAATGTGGTCAACATCACGCCGGTCACCTTTACTTCCCAGGACAGTACATGGCACCAATTATAGTCCGACTAATCTGGGGGTCAAGGTTATTTAAAAAAAAAAGACCGGCTCTGTTTAGATTCGAAGCCACGACTTTCGTATCTTTAGCGAGCGTCTATTCGCTAGACCATAGCGGCTCATTTTACTTACTTACTTACTTGACTATTAAATCGTTGTTTGAGCAGTTGTATCCCCCCATGTTTGCCTCATGAGCGTTGTCGCACACGTGGTATGGTGACCTCTGCTGCTGTTTCGTGTTCAGCTCAACGCCCCATTGTGAACGCTGACAATACATCTACCACCACCACCATAATCATCATCATCATCTTCATCGTCATCATCATCGTCATCACCATCGACATCATCCTCATCATGTGCCGTGCCGATAAGCACAGTCATGAGTGGTCATTTCACACGATCATTAGAATCACTAATCAGGTCAGTGTTTTGGTCCAGCCCTATAGATCTGGCCAGGCCATCAAGGTATTCATCTCTTTGCTTTCCGCTTGCTCTCCTTCCACCAACCTTGCCGGGTGTTACCAAGCTCTCGAATCTTCTCATAATAAGTCGAAGAATGACTGTCTCCGCTGATTTGTTCTACTAAGTTTACCACTTGCACCTCTCTCGGTGAGGACAGCTTTCAACTGTCTCGATGAGGACAGCTTTCATCTATCTCGATAAGGACAGCTTTCAACTGTCTCAATGAGGACAGCTTTCAACTGTCTCAATGAGGACAACTTCCATCTATCTCGATGAGGACAGCTTTCAACTGTCTCAATGAGGACAGCTTTCATCTATCTCGATGAGGACAGCTTTCAACTGTCTCGATGAGGTTGTCTTTCACCTCTCTTGATGGGCATGGTTTGGTTTATTTTTCTCGCCTCCCATGAAACTGTTTCCATTCTTCTCAGAAAGCACAGCTCTGCCGCCGGTAAAAGCGATCTCGCACCACCAAGCCCATCATTAGTTGGTTCTCTGTGTCTGCCTGGTTCCGCAGTCTTAGGTTCAGTATCGCGACATGAGTTCCTCAGCCGCTGACAGTTGATACCACTGTCCAAACTAAAGCAAAGCGGTTTGTTGCCAAATCGCTCGCAGCTGGAATCCAAGCAGGTAGCTGGAAAAACAAAGCCAGCTCACAACACTTTAGCCACGAAGGCCGCGAATATAAATATAACACAATAACACATAAATAAAAAACACAGACTCTTTTGAAAGTGGTGATTTTCCAGTGAAACTGTCTTATGTTTAATGTAAGCCGTAAATGGAATCAACAACAGGCAATTTGGAATGAATATGTTACAAACAATATGGTGGATAGGCTTGAAAGTTACTGGTAAAAGGCGGCTGTCGGTCAATGTAGACTCCACATGTCAAAGTTCACCAGCACGCGGAGGTATAACAGGGATCATGTGATCCCGTTGGCTACCCCCTTGGCCATCATGGTCAAAGGATCTTCCCTCACTTGGAGATCTGTTTCATGAACACGGGTCACACTGGCCGACTTTCAATGATGAACAGAAAGTGTGTCAGAAGTAAAGGCAGTCGTGTAATATCGACGTTATTGATACTGTAAGGCCGATTGGTATAAAAACAAACAAACTTTATTTTCACATGGTCAGAAATTGGGCACACAGGCTCGTCTTAAGTATTTTATCTTCAAAGCTAGGTATGCTCGTATAACAAAATAACACACCGTACCGCATAAAGTGAAACACCATACAACATGAAGTAAAACACACCATACAGCATGAAGTTAAGGACACAAAAATTCAGTATAAAAATAAAGGGTTAGCACCATTTACCCGAGACATCTTATGGCATGGAATGGGTTTATTTACATATTCGTACAAATGGATAGAACAGGCTACAAGGTAAGCCAATGAGCTAACAAATAAGTTGTCATCAAGTCACACATACATGGACAGAACAGGCTACAAGGTAAGCCAATGAGCTAACAAATAAGTTGTCATCGAATCACACATACATGAATAGAACAGCAATGAGCTAACAAATAAGTTGTCATCGAGTCACACACTCAAACACACACATTACAAGGAAAACAATAATTGAAAACTTATTGTATATTTATGAGTACATTGCTATCAACATCATCATTACGAGGAAGTCGGTTTCCTAGAGTGTCACTCTCTTCACAACACACTGGAAGGACACCAGGAAGGTGAACCACTATAGAGACGGCATAAGTCTTCATCAAATGGGTCAGAGTTCAATGTTGCCACAGCGTTAGGCGCCGCTGATTGACTGAAGTCTCCTGTGATATTTACCTAGTTTCTATAGTGTTGTACAAGAGTTTTAATCCTTATGGAGATGGTACAAAGCGAGACTAGTTCCCCCACAAGGTTGATTCCCAGCTTTCGTGGAATCTGAGGACTGGGCGCCAAAGGCTCCATATAGACAAGGGCGTGAGGTGTCATCTTCATTGCAATTCTTCTGTCTTGTGTGTGTGTGTGTGTGTGTGTGTGTGTGTGTGTGTGTGTGTGTGTGTGTGTGTGTGTGTTCGCGCCAAGTCTGTATGCGAGGACAGTAGTTTCTTTCACACACTCTAGACAGCTGAAGTCTGCTGACAGAATCAGCAAGAGATATTGCAGCCAGGTATCTCCCATACACCAGCTTGGAAGTAGTCCTCACATATAAATGTGTTTTCGTTGTCTTCTTCTTGTCTCTGTTGGTCTTCTTTACACGTAGACCATCCCGCTCTTCATGGTGCAGGGGCTACAAATGCTGGACATGCGCGTGAATTTGTTTGGTATCCAGTGCCTGAGTAGCCACATGATGGCACATCTGAAGCTAGGCATCACCAACATGTAGAGGAAGGGTTTGTAGACGGCGTGCAGCTTCACCAGGGACTCGAACAAGATCGCTTGCTGCACTTGCTCAGCTGTGGGTGGAGAGTTGGACGAGTCCAGGAACAATTTGACTGCCTGAACGTACGCCGAGGGTAGGAATGTCAGAGTTAGCATCGCACCTAGCAACATTGTGGTGACTGTACACGCTGTGCTATCTTGTGGAAGCACATCACCTGCCATAGTCACTGGACTGGACGGAGGGGATACGCTGGGAGAGTACTCCTGACTCCTGCAATGTGAGCTGCTAAATGTGAGACTTTGGCTGTCACTGTTTGTGACCTGTGTGGAGATCTGATTGTAGTCGTATGTCACCATATGTAATCTCTTATTGAAATGTAAACTTCTACTAAACTTGTATTTTCTAACACTCTTTAAAATAAAGTTTGTTATATTATACTGCTTAGCTTTGTTCAACGAATTTGAATTCTTAGCGATGAGAACTTGAGAACAGGACACCAAATCTGATGTGTCCTTCTCTGTGTCACAGCTTGGGCACGGGTACTTCCATTGCAGAATCACCAGCCTGTCTGTGCTCAGTACAGGTGGACTCGGAGATGTTGATGTGTGTGGTGTCCACAGATGAGAGACTTGAGCGGTCATCCATAGATTGTTGCTGGAGCTCTGATATTTCTGAGCAGTAGTGGACACTGCTTGATGAGGCAGCTGGACGGGAACTATCCCGAGAGAACCCACCAAACATCTGTCTTGCATTGTCAACATTTTTCATTTGGGAAGAGTGAAAATTATTTTGCGGAGAGCCGCAACCATTGGACACTGGCGTGTCTTGAAGAATACGGTAGGCGATCTGAAGCGCTAGTGACAGCTCTTTGTTCATGCCAGAGAAACTGTTGTCTGTCCTCTGTTGTCTGTTGTCCGTCCACTGTTGTCCATCGTTTTCTTTTCTTTGACAGGATGGAACTTTTTCATCACAGCTTCTTTCTGTCTGTACTGCTACTAGCACCTTTTTCTCCGGACGACTGGAGGCTGTGAAGTAGTTGTGGCTACTTGTGGTGGTCCTCTCCTCATCTTTGTTGTTATCTTTGAAGGCGACGTGGACCACAAGTTTGACCACCAGGAAGATATCCACGCCAGCGATAAACAGCAGTGGCAGGAGGACGGCTGCGATTATCTCCAGCTTCCTGTCAGTGACAGAAACAATCAAAGGTTAGGATAACTCATGACAGCAGAAACACCATTACAGTAACACATCATAGCACAGACTATATGACAGTACCACATCAAAGGACAGATGGTATGACAGTAACACATCATAGCACAGACTATATGACAGTAACACATCAAAGGACAGATGGTATGACAGTAACACATCATAGCACAGACTATATGACAGTAACACATCATAGCACAGACTATATGACAGTAACACATCAAAGGACATACAATATGACAGTAACACATCATAGCACAGACTATATGACAGTAACACATCAAAGCACAGACTATATGACAGTAATACATCATAGCACAGACTATATGACAGTAACACATCATAGCACAGACTATATGACAGTAGCACATCATAGCACAGACTATATGACAGTAGCACATCATAGCACAGACTATATGACAGTAGCACATCATAGCACAGACTATATGACAGTAACACATCAAAGGACATACAATATGACAGTAACACATCATAGCACAGACTATATGACAGTAACACATCATAGCACAGACTATATGACAGTAACACATCATAGCACAGACTATATGACAGTAGCACATCATAGCACAGACTATATGACAGTAGCACATCATAGCACAGACTATATGACAGTAGCACATCATAGCACAGACTATATGACAGTAACACATCAAAGGACATACAATATGACAGTAACACATCATAGCACAGACTATATGACAGTAACACATCATAGCACAGACTATATGACAGTAACACATCATAGCACAGACTATATGACAGTAGCACATCATAGCACAGACTATATGACAGTAGCACATCATAGCACAGACTATATGACAGTAGCACATCATAGCACAGACTATATGACAGTAGCACATCATAGCACAGACTATATGACAGTAACACATCAAAGGACATACAATATGACAGTAACACATCATAGCACAGACTATATGACAGTAACACATCAAAGCACAGACTATATGACAGTAGCACATCATAGCACAGACTATATGACAGTAGCACATCATAGCACAGACTATATGACAGTAGCACATCATAGCACAGACTATATGACAGTAGCACATCATAGCACAGACTATATGACAGTAACACATCATAGCACAGACTATATGACAGTAACACATCAAAGGACATACAATATGACAGTAACACATCATAGCACAGACTATATGACAGTAACACATCAAAGGACAGATGGTATGACAGTAACACGCCGTAACAGAGACAACATGACAGCAGTACATCACAGCACAGACAATATAAGGATAACCGAGCATAACACACATCATATAGTTGATGTCTGGGCACACGTTGAGAATTGTTCTGTATTTACTTATTTGTCTCTGGGCTTGCATGAAATGGATTTGTCCTTTCTTTTTTTCAACATGTTGCATTTATTTCCTTTAAAACATGCATGACTCTCCATGTTTACTGTTTATTACTTCGTTTAGTAATTATATGTGCAATTGTGTATTTGTTGATATTCTTTCTCTTTGATTGGCATGTTCTTGTACCGCTAATATGTTTTTTCTCATTTTTCTTCATCTCTTCTATGTTTCATCTAGTTTACTTACAATGTCCCTGCATCCATGACTTCAAAAATACAGAGACAGCGGAGCAGGAATCACGAATGAAATAAGCAGTTATGGCAAACACTGTAGAGTTGGTGGGACCAACAAGCTAGAGTACGCCCGGGAAAGTATCACAGATTCAAGGAGAGATGTGACAACTATAGACGCCCACTGGATTATTGGCTTATATTCTCATATTAGGAACTGTTTTAAATAGATTTAAAAAAAAAATAAGCAAGACTGGACATGTGTCAGGTTCATAAAGATGACATTGCTAGTATCAGAACGTGATTTTCACGATCATCAAGTGGCACAGTTAGTTATAACTTCCGGGTTATGATCGTCGAGTAAGGTTTAAGTAGAGTTTTAGCAAATGTAGGCAAGTTATGGGTAATTTCATACAAATTGTAGTCTTACCTCAACGTCAAATGGAAGATGATGGTCTCTCTCATGGGTATACAGTAGGTCGTGGATCCCATCTTCACCGTTTCCATTGACCACAACACGTGCAGTAGTGGAGCAGCCACCAAGATGGCGATCATGACATTAGCAAATCGAATGTTAAAAACACGTCGTTTTTGTGTTTCAGAACTTACAGAGTTGTGGGACTTGAGTCGACCTGCAATACAAACATGTCATAAGATTATAACTTGACTAATGACACAAATCAAAACTGTATCATTGCACATGAGTTTAAAACCTGCCTTTTGACATGTATCACAGTGCTGTTGTCTGGTCTGCAGGGAGATACTGATTGTGCCTGCAAGTTCTCCAGCTTCCGCCGCCTGGCAATTGTGAAACTTTCACACTGGTTTTTACATCCGCACAGGGCTACAAGCAACGTAGGGTGGTGTGGCAGTTACTGGTGCCCAAATTATAACTCCCTTCCAGGTCGTGAGGTAGGACATCATGGTTGTTGAGGGAGTTATAGGGCAGTGTGGGTGTTAAAGAAGTGACAGGGTCATACTTTGTTGAGGAAACACGAGGATGTGGTCAGGACCACGCCTGTCGCTTTAACTTACCAGATCTGCACTTGGTACCCTATCAAGGCTGGATGGACCTGAAGGCCAGGGTCATTAAAAAAAAAACAGTCCGGCTTAGCAGGACCCGAATCCCCGACTTTCGGATCGACACGCGAAAGTGTACACAGTTAGATTACACACATAAGACCGTCAGCTCTACAGGGTGTTACAATAAATATCGAACCAGCCGATAGGAAAAACATCAGCGGAGGGGGGAAATATTGATGGCCAGGTTTCTCCAGCATGTTGGAACCAAGTACACAATTTAAGATAACGTATGAAGCCATGTTTAGGAAAACCAGGAGCAGCAACCCCCCCCCCCCCTTTTCCAGCTCGCAACTTTCCCCCTCTGTCTCTCCCTTCCCCTCCCCCACCCCCACACCAGGTTGACATAACTAATAATCATTGAATCACATGAAAACAATCAGAAGACAATATACTAGGGATACTTACTTAAATGGGAAAGAAAGATGTACCAGGCTTCCACAGACTTGGAAAATGTGAGCACAAAATTCAAGACTTGGCACAAGCCGGGGACCACGTAAATGTTGATATCTTGTTTGGTCAGGTAGACCAGCAGATATGAAGATATGTACATTAGGTCTGCCATACTGAGCATCGATAACACGTGACTCAACGGTCGAAGCTTTAATGGCGTCGTCGTGAAAACTAGGGCAAGTAAAGCGTTACCAACAATCCCCGTTGCTATGACAACAGGGTCTATAACTGTCTTGAAGTATTTGTTGAAGATTTCCAAACTGTCAGCGTCTGATTTCTCGGGCTTGCTGTTTCTACCTCTGATAATAACCCCATCATGTGGTTTGCCGTGAGTCGGCGTGGCTAGAGAGACTGAGGACTCGGCGCCGTCAGACGAAGCGCCGTCTAGAGGCACTAGAACGTTAGCTAGTGATGTGATCAGTGAAGAGGTGCTGTTAATTGAGTATGTGAGGTTAAGGATGTGAGTCATGATTAGTGTTGACCTCAGGTTGGACAGGGGGTGGTTTGATGACATATCCCTTGCTGCAGGCACGTATGTGTGGCCCAGTGACGTCGGCATGGTTTTTCTATGGCTGCTAAACAAGGAAAGAGACCTGGAACAAAAAACGATAAGAGTAAGATTATTACATCGGCCTGTCTGACTAACGTAATGGACACAAAGAAGTAAATATACAACATACAAGAGGAGGCGAACACACACCACGTTGTATGGATGGTTGACTGGTGCTTGTTTTTGGCTGTTTGATCAAACACTCACCCCGTTGTATGGATGGTTGACTGGTGCTTGTTTTTGGCTGTTTG
>CAJHNH020001943.1:0-15000 GCA_905116865.2 Candidula unifasciata | reverse complement strand
AACAGCATCCATCCAGCTTAAGAATGGAGGTGGAGGCGGTCACTGGAGCTTTCCGCTGGCTAGAGAACACAACACACATACACATCGTGATTGTCACTGACTCAGAAAGCATGCTGAAGAAGACCAGGACAGGTTTGCTTCGTGCAGAGTGGCATGCTTCGCCGCAGAGGACACAGAGGAGGAGTATTGTCTGGATTTTTTTCACCAGGTCACGCCGGTGTGTTGGGAAATGAACAGGCGGACAGACTGGCTGGCTCTGCACAACTTAGTGGAATATTGATACATGATAAGACAGACGTGGTTAGTGCCTTGTGGGAGAGCGTGTACAGTTCGGAGGAGCAGATGGATCACCACAGTCTGGTGAGATTGATGCAGGGGAGGGTGACGAGAGGTTCTGGCAGATGCTCGAGGCTTAGATGAAAGGCAAGAGGGACGTTCAATTAGAAAACTACTACCACCATTAGTATCAGAACTCTTCATTGGCTGCTGAAGATTGAGACATAGCGCTTATGCGAATGCCCGAGTGCTGTGATGTCGGTTCTTCAATTAACTCAACTCAAATCTACTAGAGACAAATTCAGGGCTAACTATAGAAAACGCACCACCATTATCATCATCAACGAGCCAAACTAACCGTTCATCACCACGCAGTTACTCGACCACGTGCTGCTGAACACATGTACCGTGCATCTGCCGCTGGCTGAGTGAGGTCTCCTGCCTGTGCCGAGCACTTGCGGGTAAAGGTAAAGGTAAAGTTGGGAGATGTGAACCAGCGTCATTGCACACGGTTATAAACCATAAATGCTCTGCCACCAGTACAGACAGCTGATAATAAACTGTCAGCTACAGCGACGTTCCTGCATTTACCCCAGAGTGTTAACTCTGGTAACCATTACCTAGAGGCTGGGTGAACCCCGGGAAACAGCCCAGTTTCGAACACCGGCCCTGGGCTGCAGCGAGTCGCAGCTGGATTTCAAAGCGAGCCTCCTATCCATTGCACTAAGGCGGGCTCAGTCAGTTTTCCTGTCCGGTCCTTTTTATGCGCAGTGGCCAGGTATTTTTCACAAATGAAATCAAACCAAATCGAGGTATCAGTCGTACCAACTAAAATCAAGTTAAACTCGTCGTTGCCCGCTTACAATTGGATAGTTGATTGGGCTATTTATCTAAATGATTACCCTAATGATTGCTTGATAATATCAGTTTATTATGTGTGAAAAGTAGGTCAAAATTTGATTAGTGGGTTTACTAGTTTGACTGGTTTAGTTATTATATGTTTAAATAGCTGGTTAATTCATTTGGTTGATTGGTTGACTATGTGGTTAGTTGACAGGTAGACTATGTGATTAGTCGTCTGGTTGACTATGTGGTTAGTTGACAGGTTGACTATGTGATTAGTCGACTGGTTTACTATGTGATTAGCTGACTGGTTCACTATGTGATTAGTCGACTGGTTGACTATGTGATTAGTCGACTGGTTGACTATGTGATTAGTTGACTGGTTTACTGTGTGATTAGTTGACTGGTTGACTATATGATTAGTCGACTGGTTGACTACGTGATTAGTCGACTGGTTTACTATGTGATTAGTTTACAGGTTTACTATGTGATTAATTGACTGGTTGACTATGTGATTAGTCGACTGGTTGACTATGTGATTAGTCGACTGGTTGACTATGTGATTAGTCGACTGGTTGACTATGTGATTAGTTGACTGTTTAACCGTGTGATTAGTCGACTGGTTGACTATGTGATTAGTGGACTGGTTGACTATGTGATTAGTCGACTGGTTGACTATGTGATTAGTCGACTGGTTGACTATGTGATTAGTCGACTGGTTGACTATGTGATTAGTCGACTGGTTGACTATGTGATTAGTCGACTGGTTGACTATGTGATTAGTCGCCTGGTTGACTATGTGATTAGTCGACTGGTTTACTATGTGATTAGTCGACTTGTTGACTATGTGATTAGTCGCCTGGTTGACTATATGATTAGTCGACTGGTTGACTATGTGATTAGTTGACTGGTTTACTATGTGATAAGTCGACTGGTTGACTATGTGATAAGTTGACAGGGCGACTATGTGGTTAGTCGACTGGTTTAATTTTCACCTAGTTGGTTTATTACTTCATTTGTTTATTAGATTATTAGTTTTTCGATTGATAACTTTATTTGTTTGTCAGGTAACTATCTGATCAGATTTTAAGTTTGTTAGTTAGCTCTCTGGTCAGATTTTAAGTTTGTTAGTTAGCTGTCTGGTCAAATTTTAAGTTTGTAAGTTAGTTAAATGAATGGTTTATTTGTTTCTAAGTTAGATTGTTGATTACTTGATTTGTTTGTTAGTTAGCTGTCTGGTCGGATTTTAAGTTTGTTAGTTAGTTGACTGAATGGTTTATTTGTTTATAAGTTAGATTGTTGATTACTTGATATGTTTGCTAGTTAGCTATCTGGTCGGATTTTAGGTTTGTTAGTTAGCTGTCTGGTCAGATTTAAGTTTGTTAGTTAGCTGTCTGAATGGTTTATTTCTTGATGAAGCCCTGACATGGGCTTGTATCTTGATAACGCCCTGACATGGGCTTGTATCTTGATGAAGCCCTGACATGGGCTTGTAAGGAGATTAATGGAAGGAGTCTCATGGTCACCTATTCTGAAATGCGCTCTGACTGTGTTGCAGAGAGAGTTCTCTTCCCCTCTCCAGGTTTTTAAACCATCAGGGTTTGCTGGAGCCCTCCTTGAGCTAACTACGCATATCTAGCAGTTGTGTATTATGTAACAAGTCAGGATTCATCCCACACAGTTACACTGGCTAGGATTAGGTTGTGTTGGGTAATGTCTTCCTTGTTGGGTTTAGGTATTTCATTGTCAACTGCCTGCATCCAGCCCAGAGCTTAGAGGGATCAGGATTAGGTATGTATAGAATGATGTATGGGCCAGAAGGACCTCTGCGTGGTTTCTGTGCAATGGACTGGATTGGGCCGGTCTACGAATGACGTGTCTGTCCACAAATGGATCACAATTGCGTGGTCTGACAAATCACTTGTTTTCAAGGCTAAATGGGCTGTCAGTACTCAACAGGGTCAAAAGCAATGCTATAATCAATGTATTTATAGCGTTTCTGACTATTTTCGACGCATAGGGCGTGGCGCCAGTTTTCTCTGGGTAACAGTTTGTGTGAGACAAGTCTGTTTTCGGTAACCCATCGAGTGAATTGTCACGTTTTCTGCGCATTATTTGTGTTTATAATGTTTTCAATGCCAATAAAATGTCCTCGTTGTACTAAATTTATCACTTCTAGGTATAACATAGATTTTGACCAGACAACTCAACGCCATTAATGGAAAAGAGGCGCAGAAATACAATCAAACTTTTCACCAAAGTCTTTATCAGCGGCATATTAAAACAATACTAATTGTGACCGGAAAATCAACCGACAAAGAAACAGAGCCTGTTCATAACAAATATGATCGCTGAAGCAAAATTACAGCGTTGTGTTGTTTGTATGCACGTAGTTTCCATTTCGTCCTTTATTTGTTCTTTGAACTCACAAGACCGGTTTTTCAAGATTTTGAGAGACTAAAATGCATTTCCCAACAAATTGTATGACATCAACTATAGGACAGTCATTGGGTATAAAGACAATGGCATTGGTTATGCTAAGTTGAATTCTTTTCTTTCTGTCATGAATATTACAAATCAGATGTCTCAAAGAACATATTATGCATTAGCAAAAAGTGTGAGCTTTGCAGCCAGGAAAGCAGCAGAGGAAGCAATGTACCGAGCAGCTTCTGTTGTTGCAGAAAGATCAACAGCTGCAGTTCACCAACCAGACAAAGCCACAAGTGACACTTGGTGCCCCATCATCACTGTATCATACGATGATACATGGCAGAAGCGAGGCCATTCATCGCACAATGGAGTCGGGGTTGCCATCGATGTTGATAGTGGTCTCGTTCTGGATACAGGTCATCAGCAATTATTGCAAAATGTGTGCTAGTGGTTCAAAGCGAGATTCATCTGAGTTTGTAAACTCGATGGAAAGGCATAAATCTGAATGTCACAAGAATGCAGATTGTTCTTCAAATGCCATGGAGACGATGGCAGCGAGGATGATATGTTCAAGATCAGTTGAGAAAAGAGGTCTCATTTATGGCACTATGCTCTGTGACGGTGATGCGAAGGTTTTCAATGAAGTGCAAAAATCTAAATGCTATGACATTGACATAACAAAGGAAGACTGCATTAACCACAATGCAAAAAGAATGTTTAATGGCCTTGAGCATTTAAAAAAAAAAAAAAAAAAAAAAAGGAATAAGCAGTTGCTAAATCGCAAACTTACAAAGCCCATTATTGAAAGAATTACCAAAACTTATGCTAAAAATTAAAAAGACAATGCCCCTGATGTGCACTGACAAGGCACCCAACCACAGGGAGTGCTAGGTGGATTCTGTCACATGATGAGCACTGACAAGGTACCCAACCACAGGGAGTGCTAGGTGGATTCTTTCACATGATGAGCACTGACAAGGCACCCAACCACAGGGAGTGCTAGGTGGATTCTTTCACATGATGAGCACTGACAACGCACCCAACCACAGGGAGTGTTAGGTGGATTCTTTCACATGATGAGCACTGACAAGGCACCCAACCACAGGGAGTGCTAGGTGGATTCTGTCACATGATGAGCACAGACAAGGCACCCAACCACAGGCTTTGTCCAGAGGGTGAAAATTCTTGATGTCACTTCCAGAGAGCCACGAAGACAGGTTTGCACCAGAAACATCGGCCAACATTTTCCTCGCAATTTGGTAGCATCGTCTACCCTGTTGTAAAAAGATTGACAGACCCAGATCTTCTTTAACGCTGTGCTAAAATGAGGACTCAGAATGCCAATGAAAGCTTCAACGCATTGATTTGGCAGCGCTGTCCCAAAACAACATTAGCTTCAATGTCAGCAGTGTAGACAGCAACTTCCCTTGCCACTCTGTCTTTCAACTGTGGCCCTATAGGGCTTAAAATGGTATTTGACAAAATGGGACTGGAATGGGGACTTACAAACAACAAGTATGCTACAAGAATGCTGAAGAGAAAGTATTATGAATTGAGAAAACAAACGTTAAGTCTTTCGAAATGGAAAAGGAAGAACCCAGAAAAAACGGCGACTCGAGCTAGAAGACCAGCATGAAGAAACATAAGGCAAAACCTATGTTGCTGGTGGATTTAACTGTTAAATTTATGTGACATTTTCTGTGCATATGATGCAGAATACAACAGACAGGGTAAGAACACTTTATTTCTTTATTAATTATATTTTAAGTGACTTTGAAAGTTTAAACGTCACTTTTCTAACAATTCTATTTTTCTGTTTGTTGTGTGCGGGAATTTCCTGAAATCTCAGCGAATATAAAGACTATAGAGAGTTGAAATTTGGTTTGGATACTCCTGAAACAATATTATAGGGTCAGGTTTGTTTAAATATACAGTTTTTTAAGTAATTGTTTTTTAAATTTGATTATTATCTTAAAAGGCTACATTTTTGTACCTTTTTAACATACCTACATTTTAATATTCTCCACAAAAAAAAAAAAAAAAAATTTACAAAAATCTGAAAAGTAAAAACTAGACATGACCGTAAACATAGGTTTCATATTCATAAATCAATCATCTGTTTCTCAATACCTCTGTTTGTTTTTTGAAATTTCAGCTAAGTACATGTTTTTTTTAATCAAGTTGGCGGCTGTTGCCATGGCAACTATGTTTTTTTTTTAAAAGCTTGAAGTGTACAAATGCTAGCGTCTAGCCGCTCGGCCACGGGGACTCCCCTTGCAACTTTTGCTCATGCTTATTTGTTAACTCCAGTTAGTGAAGCTTTTATTGAGAGGGTTGTCTCCCTTGCATCATAAGTCAAAGCAAAAGCAAGAAATAGAAGGCAGATGTAGTTTCTTGAGGCAGCAAGGAGATGAAAACAGAACTGCTCCAGTGAGATAAATGTTACATAATTTTATTGCATCCCCTCAAATTTCAAAGAACTTGTCTGCTGACAAAGTCTCTGGCGCTGGTGTCTGTTGGGGACAATTGTGATGATCTTAGTTCGTAGCTTTTCTTGTGCTGTTAGCTAGAATATAGCAATGTGTTTCCCCCTGCTCAGCAATGGGGAAAAAAATCAGGAGGGGGGGGGAAAGAAGGAAAAAGAGGGGGGGGGGGGGTTAAATCCGGCCGATGAGGCGTACACTGCTGACTGACTGCTTTTCTACCCCACCAGGACATCACACAAGCGATAAACACTCGATGACACAATGTGCCACCATGTGGATGAGGGTCACCGTGGAGAGGTTCTCTTGGTAACCCCTTGTCTCGGCTTGTCGATCACTCTTGAGGCAGGCAACGATGTGGAAGTGATTTTTTTCTAAACCTCTTTGAGAGTGAGGTTGGTCTCTTCAGTCACCTGAAAACAATGCCCGAAAAGTGCTTTAGTGTAGAGCTTCTTAAAGTTAGAAATAACTTGCTGGTCCATGGGCTGGAATAACGGAGTGGTGATGGGAGGCAGAAACTTTATCTTGATGAACTTAAATTCTTCAGAGAGGTCATCTTGTAGGCCTGTAGGATTCATGTATATATATATCACAATATAACACAAGTTGAGAAAATGTGTGATCACAAGCGACACTACGATGCTACTGGAACGAGTGCTAAACACAGACTGATGTAACTTGCGCACAATTCGGGACTTTCCCTCTCCTCGCCACTCGTTAATGCGAAACGTCGCTCGTTAAGCAAGTCATTTTTTTTTTACAATCTGTTTTCCTCGTTATGCGAATTACTCGTTATGAGAGGTGCTCGTTAAGCGAGGTTTTACTGTATGTCCTTGACTGGCTGAAGTATCTTGCTCACAAAAAAGAGTGAAATATTTTTCAATACATCTAGATTTTCAGGAAGTTTTAGTTGTTTTAACAATGAGATAAGGAAATCTTGACAGCGTTTTCTTAAATTGTTCTCTTCATTCTCTGTTACCAGTCCTTTTGTTTTTAAATCATCAATTTTTGATTCGATTTGATATCCAAGGTATGGCTTAGAAGCCAAAAAGCTCTCTATAGTGCAATTGACCAAATTAGCTTTAGAGGTTAGCAACAATAATCTTTTACCAACTGAGTGGAATAGCAAAGTGAGATCGCCAAGTAATTTAACTTTATCAGCCAGTTTAGATTCGAACAGTTTATTAACTTTTTGCACATCCATTAGAATAGATTGTAAAAAGAGAAGGAATGCCACATTTTTTTCATCACTAAATTCCATATAGTATTTCAACTGTGTAGCACTTTTCACTTTGTCTTGTTATTTCAAAGTGTGTCTTTAACTCCAACCATTGGTTCACAATACTTTCAACAGCTGGTTGAATTAATAACCATCTAGTTTTGCAATCTGACAGAATTTTCGGTGGTGTGGAACCATCATTCAAAGCTGTATATAATGTATTGTATTGCTATTGTATGACAAATGATTTGGAAAACCAGTAAAGTGTTTCAGCAATAAGGTGTTCCAAATTCCTTGGTAAATATTCAGATGAAGCATGTGCTAATGCTAGCTGCAATGAATGACACATACATTTTATAAGGATTAACGATGGAGTAGTTTCCTTCAACTTGGCATAAACGCTATTGTTTATACCAACCATCACCGAGGCATTATTGGTACCAATTGCAGCACAATTCTTCAAGTCTAACTGTTTGCTGATTAAAAGTTTCTTTAGTTCCTGAACTATACTTTCTGCATCACACTTTTCCAATTGAACTAGTCCAAGATATGTAGAAACTACTTTGTCTGTATTGTTGCTGTAATATATAATACACACACCAAGCACTTTCAGTACCGATATATCATTTGATTCGTCTAATAATAAACTATATTTATTTGTAGAAATATCACTGATCAAATCTTTTTCAAAGTGAGAAAATAAAGTACTTCTTATAATATGTGTACACTTGCTGCAATACATTTTCACATCATCAATAACTTTACTGTTAGAAATAGTACTTTTAAACAAATCAATCAATTGGTCACAGTCTGAAATTGCACAATGACAACTTAAAACCATTGCAACCGATCCTTCAACTTTTGATGATTCATTTATCGGTATAGTTCTGAAAATAGATGTCAGTGGTGTAATATCTTTAAATGGAACTGCAGTTTTTTGTATTTTAGTCACTGCATGACCCTTTAAGTCTTGTATTTTCACTTTAATTTCACACTTGCAGTACTTATAACGAGCCTTGGTTCATATCCCCAGGAACTGCCCTCATCCAGTCTTTAATTTTGTCATCATGCAGCCACTCTTTCCGAAACTTTTACTCATACTTTACTTTTGGCATTTTAAAAGTTTTTTTTTTTTCAAAGTGAAAGCCACATATGAAGGTGAGCAATTATTTTGTAAAAATCACAGTAAAAAGAAACACAAAGTCAACAGTAAGGATACGGTTGAAACAAAGTTAGTATGATTTAAGCGCGCTTTTAATCAGTACCGGGGCTGCCAGATATTTGAGCGTTGACCCCAGTGAGAGTTCAAAGTTTAAGTAATCGCAGTTGTCACAATGTACGTGACAGACCAAAACAAAAATATTGTAGTAAATATTTTACACAGTAATTATTAAATTGACACTGGAAGAAAACAAATCTATAAAATATCTAACTCCAAATGAAAAACAACTGGAAAAACATTTACTATCTAAACGTCCAAAACACCATCTTATTTCATTAAAAAACATCTAAATCTGGATGTAAAACATCCAAAGTGGCAACAGTGCACCTAAGGTGTCAAGCCGTGCTTGGCCAGACTTCACAAAGGACCAGTCTTCTTGATGTAAAGCAGACCTGACACCAATGACGCGTAGCCGTCTTTGGAGAGTAGTTAGCATGACCTGACACTTAGAAAGTCCTGATCCTTACCACATGAGGCAAGTCCCTATCTGCTAATGACAGGGACTAACAAATAACTGAAACGTTAAATTAGGGCATATTTTGTCATCCTGTGAAGTAAAGGCGGCCGGCGTAATTATGACCACATCATTAATTGAGTGTTGATTGGCTTTTGTTAGTGTTCAAATAGCTATCGCTTTTATCGCGTGTACAAAATCAGCCTACGGGATTGGAGTTTACAAGTCTAACACACAAGATTGAGTTTACAAGTCTAACACACAAGATTGGAGTTTACAAGTCTAACACACAAGACTGGAGTTTACAAGTCTAACACACAAGATTAGAGTTTACAAGTCTAACACACAAGATTGGAGTTTACAAGACTAATACACAAGACTGGAGTTTACAAGTCTAACACACAAGATTGGAGTTTACAAGTCTAACACTCAAGATTGGAGTTTACAAGTCTAACACACAAGATTAGAGTTTACAAGTCTAACACACAAGATTGGAGTTTACAAGACTAATACACAAGACTGGAGTTTACAAGTCTTACACACAAGATTGGAGTTTACAAGTCTAACACACAAGATTGGAGTTTACAAGTCTAACACACAAGATTGGAGTTTACAAGTCTAACACACAAGATTGGAGTTTACAAGTCTAACACACAAGATTGGAGTTTACAAGTCTAACACACAAGATTAGAGTTTACAAGTCTAACACACAAGATTAGAGTTTACAAGTCTAACACACAAGATTGGAGTTTATAAGTCTAACACACAAGATTGGAGTTTACAAGTCTAACACACAAGATTGGAGTTTACAAGTCTAACACACAAGATTGGAGTTTACAAGTCTAACTCACAAGATTAGAGTTTACAAGTCTAACACACAAGATTGGAGTTTATAAGTCTAACAAACAAGATTGGAGTTTACAAGTCTAACACACAAGATTGGAGTTTATAAGTCTAAAAGACAAGGCGAGTTTACAAGTCTAACACACAAGACTGGAGTTTACAAGTCTAACACACAAGATTGGAGTTTACAAGTCTAACACACAAGATTGGAGTTTACAAGTCTAACAGACAAGATTGGAGTTTACAAGTCTAACAGACAAGGCGAGTTTACAAGTCTAACACACAAGACTGGAGTTTACAAGTCTAACACACAAGATTGGAGTTTACAAGTCTAACACACAAGATTGGAGTTAACAAGTCTAAACCACAAGAATGGAGTTTACTAGTCTAACACACAAGATTGGAGTTTATAAGTCTAACACACAAGACTGGAGTTTACAAGTGTAACAAACAAGATTGGAGTTTACAAGTCTAACACACAAGACTGGAGTTAACAAGTCTAACACACAAGATTGGAGTTAACAAGTCTAACACACAAGACTGGAGTTACACGGCTAACACACAAGATTGGACTTTACAAGTCTAACACACAAGACTGGAGTTACACGGCTAACACACAAGATTGGAGTTTACAAGTCTAACACACAAGACTGGAGTTACACGGCTAACAGACAAGGCGAGTTTACAAGTCTAACACACAAGATTGGAGTTTACAATTCTAACACACAAGATTGGAGTTTACAAGTCTAACACACAAGATTGGAGTTTACAAGTCTAACACACAAGACTGGAGTTTACAAGTCTAACACACAAGACTGGAGTTTACAAGTCTAACACACAAGATTGGAGTTTACAAGTCTAACACACAAGACTGGAGTTACACGGCTAACAGACAAGGCGAGTTTACAAGACCAACACACAAGGCTGGAGTTTACAAGTCTAACACACAAGATTGGAGTTTACAAGGCTAACACACAAGACTGGAGTTTACAAGTCTAACACACAAGACTGGAGTTACACGGCTAACAGACAAGGCGAGTTTACAAGTCTAACACACAAGATTGGAGTTTACAAGTCTAACACACAAGACTGGAGTTTACAAGTCTAACACACAAGACTGGAGTTACACGGCTAACAGACAAGGCGAGTTTACAAGACCAACACACAAGGCTGGAGTTTACAAGTCTAACACACAAGATTGGAGTTTACAAGGCTAACACACAAGAAAGACTGGAGTTTACAAGTCTAACACAAGGACTGGAGTTTACACGGCTAACAGACAAGGCGAGTTTACAAGTCTAACACACAAGATTGGAGTTTACAAGTCTAAACACACAAGACTGGAGTTTACAAGTCTAACACACAAGACTGGAGTTACACGGCTAACAGACAAGGCGAGTTTACAAGACCAACACACAAGGCTGGAGTTTACAAGTCTAACACACAAGATTGGAGTTTACAAGGCTAACACACAAGACTGGAACTGACAAGACCAACATACGCTTGAGCTACGAGGACCATCACATGGAGCTGGAGTTAATATTTCCAGGATATCTTCGAGTTGTCCCCCCCTCCCCCTCCCCCCCAGTTTGCCTTGATGTTTTCTGGCACTTTATTGGACATCTTGTATTCGTGAAATTGTTCACGTGACCGCGGCTCTGACGAATGGACACTGTCGGGACAGATCGGATAAAGTCGGCTTAAGTCGGCGAATGTTGCCCTAAATCTGTGCAGTAAATGCGAAATTTCATGGCCAGAAGAAAGATCAATGATCGCGGGCGAAATCTCCGGACAAAACGTCACTTAAAAAGGGAAGATTCATTTTTCTTTTAGTATTTACTGAAATCAAGTCTTCTGACCTCGCTTTGTTTTGTCTGCAACGTTTGTTGTGTAGAACAAATAGTCATGTGGTTTTTAATTTAAAAAAGACTATTCTTTCCCTTTTCCTTCTCTCTCTCTCTCTCTCTCTCTCTCTCTCTCTGTGTGTGTGGGTGTGTGTGTTTCTCTCTCTGTGTGTCTCTCGCCCCCTTCCCCCAACATTTAAAAAGAGCTAGTTTTTAGCATGCCTAGTCTGTCGGTCAACCACCCTCTTTCTCACTTTCTCTCTCTCTCTACACACACACACACACACACAAACACACACACACACACACACACACACACACACACATATGCCACGAATCATACCACAACAGTTTTCTCAGGGCTCAGACCTCCAAGGCTGAATCTGTCTTCCAAACAACCCATCTATAAGTTCATTCACTCGAAAACTGCCTGTTAGCAAAGATTTTTTGCACGCACCCTTAGAATATTCATGACGCAAAAACAGCGATATTCTTGAGTCCACAGATACCCAGGATGTTGAATACCAGCCAGTTCCTGTGATCTTTTCCAACCATTGTAAATAAGTGGAGGAAACTTTTAGATTTTACAGTAAACAAATGAATTTCCGGTTCTACTTTTTTTCAGAGGCGTGTCTTTATAATACGTTGATAGGTGAAGTAATTCAACAAACATACTCACAATTTTGACATTCTGCATCTTTGTAATGCAGAAAGTGAAATTACTTAAATTTAACTCAAGAATACGTTAGGGTTCCACCAATCGACACCTTTTTTGGCATCTGGGTCAAGATAGTTTTTAAACGTAGGCCTTTTCCGTTAGTATGGTTTCCCGTTAGTATGGTGTGTGGCCTCTTCTTGCGTGGATCACTGACTGGCATCTCCTGGGCATGGATGCGATCAGATGTCTGACGTGAGCCCGTGGGATGGCTGCCCACTCTTCATGGAATGCCTGGAACAGATCACAACCATTGGCTGGAGCAACGTTTCAGCGACAAACATGTCTTGGCAGCTCATCCCACGGAGTCATGTCTGCAGACAAGGAAGGCCAGAGAAGGGTTTAGAATGTTATTAACAGTAGCCAGAAACTGCGTGGTCAGCTGTACAGAATGGGGTCTGACGTTATCCTGTTGAAAGAGATATTTGTTGGCATCCCAAAATGGAAGGACATGTGGTCGAAAAATTGTATGGACATTTTGTTACACATTTAAGCTTCCTCAGTGCGCACCAGTTGACTCCTTCCGTTGTAACTGATCATTCCCCACACCATTACACCCCACAACTGTGCAGCAGAGCTTTATCAACACAATTTTGGGCTGAAATTTCATCTACTGTTAACCCTACGCCGTCTATCATGACGCTGCAACAAAAAGGAAGATACTTTACTGAACCAGACACGTCACACTAATTGCCCAGGGACGATGTTGGTTGGCCCAAAAAAGTCGATTTTGGCGGTGGCGACGCGTAAGGACATGTCCTTGGTGTGGTCGTCGAGGCCGAAGTCCAACATCATGCGGTCTGTTCTGAACAGTTTGATCAGACATCTGAAGTCCTGGAGGCAATGCCTGTGCAGTTAAGGAAGTCTGTCTCTGAGGTGACAAAACCTTTCTGAACCAGTAAGTTATATTAGGGCCCCGGCAACAGCCGGGAGGGGGGGGGGGGGGAGGCCTGAAAATAACGAAATACTGCTTCACACAGGTGGACAAAGAGCATTAATATGTAGTAGTAAGTAAGTAACTTTTACCCCACTAGGATATCACACAAGCGATAAACCCCCGATGACACAAAGTGCCACCATGTGGATGAGGATCACCCGTGGAGAGGTCCCGGAAGCCGCGTTCAGCCATTAGACCATATTTATGGCCAGGCTATATTGCGGCCCCTGGCAAGAGCCAGGTTGGGGCTTCAAAATAACGAAAAGTTGCATCCCACAAAGAGATGACTAGATACAATTTAAATAATATGTAGTCCATTTCCTTGGATGAAATCCACCTGGGGTCACACTGACTTGTGGGTTCAAAGAGATGCATAACGAGGTGAAAATACTCGTTTTGAAAGATGAAGGAAAAAGATGGAGAGCTGTAATAAAATGTTTATGTCAAGCTGACAGAAAAGGAGAAAGATGAAGGAAGAAGATGGACAGCTGTAATGAAATGTTTGTCAAGCTAACGGAGAAAAAGAAAGATAATGGAAGAAGATGGATAGCTGTAATAAAATGTTTGTGTTAAGCTGAGAGTGAATACAATAGATGTGATAACAATGAAAGAGAAATCTGTCATGCAATAAAATGCTGATTCAAGGGTAGAGAACTACTGATTACATGTAGCTTTGATTACCTGCTCTTGTTTGCTCATATTCTCAAATGGCTGTTTGCTGGTTGGTACAGCAGTTCGGCCAGCAATACGATCCGCCTTTTCGTAGAAGTCACAAGCATTGAGTGCATTCAGAGTCTTGACTTCATCCATGACACTAGAGCCCACACAAACACCACCAGACAGTGGCACTGTAGACTTTGGGTATAGGGAGTCGATGGTGCGGTAACCTGCATGGTGTACATCTACATCAGTCTTTTATTGACAAACCCCCCAATCTACGTGTACATCAGTCTTTTATTGACAAACCCCCAATCTACGTGTACATCAGTCTTTTATTGATAAACCCCCAATCTACGTGTACATTTGTCTTTTATTGACAAACCATCAGTCTATGTATATATCAGTCTTTTATTGACAAACTACCAATCTACGTGTACACATACGTACAGATCAACCGCCGACAGCGTCTTGTCAATAGAAAACAAAATTGGGAAAGAATTATATAAATAATTAAAGTGTTTTATCAAGAGAAACTGAACTTGGTGAAAAATTAATCTAAGCAAGAAGTGAACTTGTTAGGCGGGGGTCCCTTGTTTTTTAAAATTTTTGCTCAGTAATGCCCTTTGGGGCCTGCCCCAAGAGGCCAAAACAAAATAGATCTAGAAAAAAACCCCTCGTTTTAAAAAAAAAGAAAGCTTAGGGGTGAGCCCACGTCCCAGGGGCTGAATAATGGGGGATAGGGCCGTTGAAAAACGAAAATGTTGGTCGGGGGGTGGGTTTTTCAGGCTTAAGGATTTTTTTGGGGACACCCCTGCCTCTTCCCTGGCAAGCAGGCAATCCCTGGGGTGACGTTTATTTCCCTGCAATAAAAGGGTTATTTTCTATGGTTTTGAAACGTAAAAAAAAAAAAAAAACTTCGCCAGAGCAACCGGAAATGTGTTTTTCAGGGTTTGATCCACGTCAAGGGCAACGGGGGAAGGAGGGGAGGGAGAGAAAAAGGGGGGAGAGAGAGGAGAGGGGGAGAGAGAGAGATGGAGAGAGGAGAAAACGAACGAATTTTTTTCGGTTTCAAAG
>CAJHNH020001942.1:125000-135015 GCA_905116865.2 Candidula unifasciata | reverse complement strand
TCGCTTTCCGAAATCTGCACCCTCCACCACCGTTTTCTCTAGACCACCATGGCGCTTTACTGTCCAAAATATCTTAACTTTCGGGAAAGGATGCTGTTTATGAGCCAGTTCTCCTTGATGTTCAGGTCATGCAGGATGTCGACGTTTTACTTCTTCTTTGCCTATGATATTCTGAGAACCTTCTTCTCTTCTTCTTCATTTTTTTTTTTTCTTTTCCTTACCGAAAATAAGGCCCTGGAACCGACACGAAGAGCACGTACGACGCTATCTGGACATTTGTTTGTGCTATCAATTTCAACTGTTTAGACTGGGTGGTGGCTAGTTCTTTATATTTTAACTGTCTGGACAGTAGTCTATGCTAGTTTAACTATCTGGACATTTGTTTGTGCTATCAATTTCAACTGTTTAGACTGGGTGGTGGCTAGTTCTTTATATTTTAACTGTCTGGACAGTAGTCTATGCTAGTTTAACTATCTGGACATTTGTTTGTGCTATCAATTTCAACTGTTTAGACTGGGTGGTGGCTAGTTCTTTATATTTTAACTGTCTGGACAGTAGTCTATGCTAGTTTAACTATCTGGACATTGGTGTGTGCTATTTTGACTATCTGGCCAGTCGTGTGTGCTATTTCGACTATATGAACAGTTATTTGTTCTATCAGTTTTAATATTCTGGGTAGTTATTTGTGCTGTCTATTTTAAATATTTGGTCGGTTGTTTGTGCTGTCTATTTTAAATATTTGGTCGGTTGTTTGTGCTGTCTATTTTAAATATTTGGTCGGTTGTTTGTGCTGTCTATTTTAAATATTTGGTCGGTTGTTTGTGCTGTCTATTTCAATTATATGGGCATTTGCTACTGATGTCTATTTTAAATAACTTTTTGATTGTTTATGCTGCCTCTTTTAACTATTTAGTCGGTTGTTTGTTCTGTATATTTTAACTACATGGGCAGTTGTTTGTGCTGTCTTTTTTATAACTATATCTATAATATATTATAACTATTGTTGTTTGTGCTGTATATTTTAACAGTCTTCACTGGATGGTTGTTTGTTGTGTATGTTTTTACTATTTGGACTTTGTATAGTCTGTTTAACTATGTAGATTGTGTGTGGTCTGTTTTTACTATCTGGACTTTATGTGGTCTGTTTTTACTATCTGGTCGGTTATATGTCCTTTCTATTTAAACTATCTGGACGGCTGTTTACGCTGTCTTTTTTTTTTAACCCTTCACTGTTGTCTGTGCTGTCTATTTTAACTATCTAGACTGATACTTGTGCTTTAACTCCAAAACTTTCCCACCGACACGATTTGCTTACCCCAGTTTTCTCCTTCTCATGACATGACCAAAGAACTTAGATTGTCTCTTTCTGATGTCGGCATTCAGTTCTTATTATGAGTTTACCTTTTTAAAGACATCTTCATTACTCTTCGTATATTTCCAGGGACCTATAACCACGTCGTAGCGGTGGGAAAGTTGGGAAGAAAAAGAGGCAGAGGTAGACCACAAGAGAAGATGCTGGACAGTATGACAGTATGACAGTTTTACAGTATGACAGTATGCCAGTATGACAGTAGGACAGTATGACAGAATGACAGTATGACAGTATGCCATCATGGCCCAGAAGCTGATCTGTGTCAGAACTGGTTGAAAGTACGCGAGACAGAAGATTGGGGATAACCGTGATTAGCAACGCCACACAACATGGACTAAAAGGAAGAAGTTATCGGTGATACATTTATCTTGAAATCATGGCACAGTCAGTCAATCAGTCAGTAGCTTGTCCTTTGAAGAACCTTGCTCTCATAAAAAACTTTCCGAAAATTCTCGATCACATGCAAGATGCCCCGCCTCCGATACACCCATCTTGGGGTTATCCGCCACATCCTGCACCCATCTTCTCTTTGGCCTTTCTCTTCCTCTCTTCCCAGGCATATACCCCTCCATTATTGTTCTCTCTAAACTTTCGTGACGTTTTAAGAGACCAAAATATTTCAATTTTCTGTTATTATCGTCTTTAATAACCAACCTTCTTCAATGTTCAGTTTTTGAAGTATGGATGCATGTGTTCTTTTCTTTGTCCATGACATTCTTACATATATTTTTACGTATATTTATTCACAAGGACGTGGATAGGGAGTCGGTCAACCTTCGGTACTCGGTATATCAGTGATATCAAAGCTGGTATCCAATCTGGTATCCAACCTGGTATCCAACCTAGTATCCAAGCTAGTATCCAAGCCAGTATCAAACCTGGTATCCAAGCTGGTTTCCAACCTGGTATCCAAGCTAGTATCTAATCTGGTATCCAAGTTGGTATTCAACCTGGTATCCAACCTGGTATCCAACCTGGTATCCAACCTAGTATCCAACCTGGTATCCAACCTGGTATCCAGGCTGTTATCCAAGCTGGTATCCAAACTGGTACTCAAGCTGGGGGAGGGGAAGCACCTGAGGGTGCTAGAAGAAGTTGCGGGGAGGAAAGAGGGGGGGGGGGGTAGAGCAGTTTTAAAATTTAGTGCATTTGTGTTTGTAGTAATTCCTTATATATATATATATATATATATATATATATATATATATATATATATATATATATATATATATATATATATATATATATATATATATATATAGTACAATTATAAATAATTTAATAATTTGTTTTAAACTATTTATAAAACAAAAAGCCGAGCAGACTTTTTAAATTTTTTTAATATTAGCAGTTTGTATACCTACAGTTAAAAATGTAATTAATGTGGTAAAACAGGCATTAAACTATAGATCAGGAACACAGTCTGGCCAACACATATCGCCATACTTTCTGCTTTTCTTGTTTCGGAATCTTTTGTTTTCCTCTTTCTTAATTAATCACATTTTGTTATATTGCGATTAGGTGGGTCTCGTCATATACTCAAGGGGGTAGGATGTTACATATACTCAAGGGGGTAGGATGTTACATATACTCAAGGGGCCGGGGGTGTTACATATACTCAAGGAGGTAGGGTGTTACATATACTCAAGAGGGTAGGGTGTTACATAGACTCAAGGGGGTAGGGTGTTACATATACTCAAGGGGGTAGGGTGTTACATATACTCAAGGGGGTAGGGTGTTACATATACTAAAGGGGGTAGGGTGTTACATTTACTCAAGGGGGTAAGGTGTTACATATACTCAAGGGAGTGGGGTGTTTCATATACTCAAGGGGGTAGGGTGTTACATATACTCAAGGGGGTGGGGTGTTTCATATACTCAAAGGGGTGGGGTGTTACATATACTCAAGGGGGTAGGGTGTTACATATACTCAAGGGGTTAGGGTGTTACATATACTCAAGGGGGTAGGGTGTTACATATACTTAAGGGGGGTAGGGTGTTAGATATACTCAAGGGGGCGGAGAAGCGTGACCTGAAAATAATTGTGGACCTCTGCTTTCCATGAAGAATCCGAACTGGCCTCTCCAGTGTTGGCACTTAATCTCCAAATCTGCCAAATAGATTATTTAGCTAGTTAATCGCAACCTCATTGCCAAAAAGTTATCCAATAATTGCTCTGTTTCTGTTTCAGAGAAAAAAAAATATAATAATAGTAACTCAGAAAATTGTCCCCACGTGAAACAGATTTAAACAGAATGCAGTCTCGACAAAGTCAGCAGCATGCACACGCATTCAGTGCGCGAGGTATCAGAAGAATCAACACAAATATTCCGCATTTAGAATTACAGTTCGCTGTCGATTTAAGCAGCAGCTACCATAACCCAGAAGTTGCAAATGCAACATGGGATGAGGTAGCACTACTTCTTGGACAACTGGCCACTCGCTATCTTCTGAATCTGCATTTTATACACAAAGCATGGGAGGGATGTGCTTACAACTTCCTAACAAGGGCGGGTGCTTTATCAATATCCTACACCAAACAGGGGAAATCCACAGGTCACGGGACAGTCTAATATTTCAGGGAGTGGTAAATAGGCTGCATACAGTCATGGCACCTAGGCTGCACTCTCTCGTGGGACGTAGGTGGGTAGGGGTTAGGGCCAGTTCTAGATGTTTTAGGTTCGTTAAAAGCATCAGAAAGCCGGGTAACCCAGTCTTACCCCCCTCTAAAATGTTAGACTGTCCTGTGACGTCATCTAGGGGTAGGCTATTAATAAAGCACCGAATGGCGTTTAAACTTGTTTACAACAACATTCAGACAATATTATTTAATATCTTGCTTTTATATGTATGTGTGTAAATACATACATATATATATATATATATATATATATATATATATATATATATATATATATATATATATATATATATATATATATATATATATTTATATGCGTACACTTGCATGTTTGTATGAGTGTGCATGTATGCATGTTGTATGTATGTATGTATGAGTGTGTGCATGTGGCATGTATGTATATTTTAAGGTAGTACCTATTTACCATTCCTTGGTTGTGTGTATGGTACTTGATGTTTGTTTGTTTTAGTATCCAGAAGCCATGAGCCTTAGGCTCGGTATTATGGATATTACAACCTTTCGGTCTTGATTCCATTGTAAATACCCTAAATCTGGGAGAAATGTGGCTTTCCTGCCTACCCCCGGGATTGAACCAGGACCACAAGGAGTTCGTCACCCGGTCTCCGCGCAATCCGGTTTAGCCAACTACGCTAGAGAGCCGGGCATGTTACTTGATACTTTTACTAAGTATATTTTTATGTGAGTACAAATTGCTTTAAGAATGCTAAAAAGATAAAATACAATATCAGTATGAAAGAACGGTGTTTGAAAGGGCCGAAAATAAAATGGGCCTGAGTGCCTAATTTGTGATTCTTCAAAAAATAAAGTTAGTTGGTTCGTTTGTCAGTTTACCACAATAGGTACGCGATGTCTTGATTCGTGACAATTCCAAATAAACCGTGTTACCTTCCTGAAGTTGTTCACAAGTGCGAAATATAGACAGCATATCCGTTAATTTATTCACAGCTTCGAAATATTGGCGCCCTGTCTCTTTGATGTTTTCATAACAATTCTTCGTCATAGGTGCTTACCCCTGGATTTGTTCCTAAGATTCTAACTCTTTTAATTTGTTTTCTTCATTTCAGAATGTTAAAATCTGGCAACTGTTCAATTTATTTCACGGAAATATCGTCTCCCCCCTTCCATCACAGCCTCGTTATCACACGGAAATATGTGGAAGATATCGGCACCCTCACCCCTTGTGCATCCTTGTTATCAAATAAATACACAACACATCGCACTGAACCAGATCGAAGGTCTTTCGACGTTGTGATAATTGATTTGATTTTGGGGGCTATTTATAAAATTGCTCACTTTTAAAAATAATACGCAACATCTACTAGACTGATACCCTGAAAACCAGGTACAACCGGGATCACATTGTGTGAATCAAGAGTCCCGAGTATACCAGTATTGAAGCGATTAATAAAATCAGCTGAATAGGTGTTTTTAATGAACATTGATAAAGAAATAAACCGGATAATAACCCAAATAAGCGCTTGATTTAGAAGTGTTTATGATCGTACGCGATGACCCGAGCAGCTAGCACACGGCGATATCAGTCCCTGCTGGGATCCAAGGAAGCATCGCTCCTACCTCCCAAGAAGTTGCTCTTAGAGACAAGGATGTGAACTATACCACTACAGGAGGTCGTGCTGCGATGCGCTTGTAATTACGATAGCACGTTATTGAGTTGGCTTTTCTACGGGAGCTCAAGAGGTGAATGCAGGATAGCAAGACCAACATTTGTGCCAGGAGGCACGGAGTTCTGATGCTGTGGGGAAGCAGAAGGAAAAATGCACGGAACAGTGAGAGAAGAAGATTACGAATTCAAGTGATTTCTGCTGGCGGAAAACTTGAAAAGTTAACCGGAAAAATGAACCGGGTGTGATTTAGTACATGGCAAACTGTGTCGCCGTCAGCGGTGGGTACCATGGTGAGTAGAAGGGGATATGGACGAGCCGCACAGAAATTAGGAATAGTCTGTTCCAAAATTCATGCCCGTAAACTTTCAGAAACATTTCGAAAACTCACTACGGATCAAAGCGAAAATCGGTGCTTTTTTAATAAGCTTCCCCAATCAGAGAAAATTCACAGGTCACGGGACAGTCTAATGTTTCAGTGGGTTGTAGATAGGCTGCATGCAGTCGTGGGACCTAGGCCGCACGTATTCGTAGGTCCTAGGCTGCACTCTCTCATGGGACGTAGGTGAGTTGGGATTAGGGCCAGTTCTAAATGTTTTGAGGTATTTAAAAGCATCAGAAAGCCAGGTAACCCAGTCTTACCATCCTCTAAAATGTTGGACTGTCTGTGAAGTCATCTATGGTAAGATATTTATAAAGAAACAGAAAATGTGCATGCGGCTTTAGATTTCCCATTTCCTTACGATTTCATAATTTACAATTCCACAGGTGCTACTGCTTTCTTAAAGAGGCGAATTTATTTTACCTTTGAAGAACTAATAACGTGCATACCCCTAAAAAATAGAATCTGTAGTAGTAGGCACAAATCATTTAATTTAAACCCCAAGCGGGAAGAATGTTTTGGAAATTATTTCATATGTACAGCGATGAGTGCTGATTATTTTGATAGCCTATCCCGCATACAATAAAATACTGTGTTCACGAAGTTCACGGGAGGCTAAACACGAGATTGACCACCTGAAAGTGAATGACCCATGAACTGAGTTACAATTATTTTAATGAATTAAAGCAGTGCATGTTGCATCCAGTTGACTATTCAAAATAGCCTTTTACGGATTACCTCTAAACATGTGCCAATCGATGTTTTGCAAAATGCTAATCATCCCATTAACTGTAAACATGCTAATTGCATGTTAAGAATCTATATCTTCTTTTTTTTTTTTCTTACACCGCAAGTAAGGCAAAATAAAAGCTAAATTTTTTAACATTAAAATTATTGTCTATATGAGAACCTGACGATTAACAGGCTGCAAGCCAAATATCAATAATTCACACCGAAGTTACTGAAAATTATTTTTAAAGTTTGGCACGATTTTTGGAACGGACTATAAGTTTTCGCAAAGAATAGTGTGTAAAGTAATAAGCAAAGCACTGCAGGCAAGTAGTGCATCAAGTGTATGCTTCTATGTGTATAAATGTCTAGACCAGTGGGGGATGTGGTCATCATATTACCGGACACTTTTACTTCCCATTACATTTCCAATGCTCATATAGGCTGGTTCGACGTGGGAAATAAAATGAATTATACAAATCCCGAAACGATCTGGATCCGAGCCTATTTATGTCAGGCCAGCAGGTCACGTGCCGCCGTGAGCCACAGTGGTCGTGTGAGTAAAGAAGTAGAGCCGGCGTCTGTTGCGAACTCGCTTCGTAATACCGAGATGCCGTGCTTTATTTTAGTAGCAGACCGCCCTGAGTTGCTTGTGACGGTGATCGAGAAGCAATGGCAAACTACTGAAATTGCTGAGTGAAAGCACAGAGAGACATAAAATAGAGGGATTGATTCCGCATCATTGAATAAAGCAGTCTTCCTCATTGCTCCAACCCCCCCCCCCCTCCCCCACCCCACCCTCTTTTCCCGAAAAAAAAAGAGAAGTTGTTGCCCACCTGACAACAAATAAAACAACGAATCTGTCGCCTAAGACGCCAGGCCTGCTTTGACACTCCCATAAGCGCTCCATCTCCATCTTCAGCAGCAAGCGAAGAGTTTCAATTCCAATTTCACAAGTAACTGTTTGAATGAATATCCGTCTCGCCTTTTCGTTGAGTGCTGAGCGTCGGCCAGATCCCCTGGTAATTCAACAATAATGCATTTCTTTTCTGCCTCTGCACTGTTCATTTGCCTAGCAGGAATTATATAGCGGCCGTTACGTGTGTTGTTATCCTTGTTACCAGCCCAGACTGGATTCATATAGCGGCTGTTAGGTGAGTTGTTATCCTTGTTACCAGCACAGACTGGATTCATATAGCGGCCGTTACGTGAGTTGTTATCCTTGTTACCAGCCCAGACTGGATTCATATAGCGGCCGTTACGTGTGTTGTTTTCTTGTTACCAGCCCAGACTAGATTCATATAGCGGCCGTTAGGTGAGTTGTTATCCTTGTTACCAGCACAGACTGGATTCATATAGCGGCCGTTAGGTGAGTTGTTATCCTTGTTACCAGCACAGACTGGATTCATATAGCGGACGTTAGGTGAGTTGTTATCCTTGTTACCAGCCCAGACTGGATTCATATAGCGGCCGTTCTATATCACCAGTCCAGACTGGATTACGGCTGGGTATTACAGCTGACGTAACAGTCGACTGTCATAATATTACTGTTTTATTGTTTTATGGGTTGAACGGGGATTTGTTACTGTTCGATTCTCATCCTTAAAGTGTTACATCCTACAGACGACAAGCAAAGAAGAATAAAACCACATACTGTTACGTGATTAGGCAGAATTGTTTAGCGGCCCACCTGGGCACTTCCTTGGGCCACTGGTTAAACTCTGTGAGTCCTAAGGAACGCATCATACGTTCATAGGTTCCTACCTAGAAGCTCATTGAATGCATGATGCGCCGATTTTTATGACTCAGTTTACCACCCCCTGGGGCTGTGATGCTTGAGCCACTAGGACTCAAAGAGTTAAGAATCGTTGCAGTAAAGGAAAGTTATAGTTAGCTGCTTAATCTTTGCAGGACGTTGCAGAACCAACACCAGCATTTTTTGGCTGTTGTGGTTTTTCTGGGCAAATTTACGTCCAGTAGTTTGCCATTGCCCTTTCAACGGTCGGCTTCTCGATACCACTGTTGAAACCAACACAAAGCGCAAGGCCCACAGCGGGGATAGAACCCGGCATTACGAATCGCGTTCGCAACGCCTAAGCCCCAGATACCGACGCTGTAAAGGATACGCAACTACTATTTTTAAAGAGAGGTAGAAACGACGCGCCTGGCTACCTTAGGTTTAAAATGAGAAGGAAAAAAAAGGGTAAAAGGTCAACAACTTGTTTCCCCTACTTCAAACGTCAGATTGTATGAAATGCTGCTGTAGAATACGTGGTTGTCAGATTGTGTGATATGCTGCTGTAGAATACGTGGTAATCAGATTGTGTGATATGCTACTGTAGAATACGTGGTTGTCAGATTGTGTGATATGCTACTGTAGAATACGTGGTTATCAGATTGTGTGATATGCTACTGTAGAATACGTGGTTGTCAGATTGTGTGATATGCTACTGTAGAATACGTGGTTATCAGATTGTGTGATATGCTGCTGTAGAATATGTAGTTATCAGATTGTGTGATATGCTACTGTAAAAAACATGGTTATCAGTTTGTGTTTTATGCTACTGTAAAATACATGGTTATCAGATTGTGTGATATGCTACTGTAAAAAACATGGTTATCAGATTGTGTGATATGTTACTGTAAAATACATGGTTTTCAGATTGAGATATATGCTACTGTAAAATACATGGTTATCAGATTGTGTGATATGCTACTGTAAAAAACATGGTTATCAGATTGTGTTATATGCTACTGTAAAATACATGGTTATCAGATTGTGTGATATGCTACTGTAAAAAACATGGTTATCAGATTGTGTGATATGTTATTGTAAAATACATGGTTATCAGATTGTGTGATATGCTACTGTAGAATACGTAGTTATCAGATTGTGTGACATGTTCTTGTAGGATACCTGCATGTCAGATTGTGTGACATGTGTCTGTAGAAAGTCTTGTAGAAAATCTAGCTGTCAGATTAAGTGACATTTTCCTGCAGATAATATATAGATTGCATGACATGTTCTTAAAAGTAATGTAAATATCAGATTAAATGACATGTTCCTGCAGATAATGTAGATGTAAGATTTATTGACATTTGTGTGCATAAATTATGATAGTCAGATTGTGGGACAAACATATGAAGAAAACCTGATTGTCAGAATGTGGGGCGTGTTCATGTACAAAACCTAGCTGTCAGATTGTGGGACATCCAATAAGTCAACAACAACAAAATGAAACTACTAT